>JBBBDQ010001014.1:6162500-6470000 GCA_037127315.1 Ascarosepion bandense | reverse complement strand
TTTAGATAAAAAGATGAAATGTTATTAAAAAAAAAGAAAAAAAAAAGAACTTTCATTAATCAAATTGAATTTGAATATCATAGGCAATTCAATAATTTGTTTTGATAAGGTTCATACAGAACAACATGTCAACAAAACAAAAAATTTAAAAATGCAACTGGTTTTCCAATATTTCACCTGATACACAGTATTGTAGAAGTTGAATACTTACAGGCGGGTGGGTAGGTAACTGGGTGAATCATCCTTGTTTTTAATAATATCATTACACTTGCTGATTGTGTCAAACAGCTCAAAAGTATCTCCAACACTGAACAGGGTGGCTAGACATCGAGCCAGCAACTTGCGAGTTGGGGGGCCTGGAGACTCACTGATTTGATTTGTCAGTTGTTCAACTAATTTCTTCTGACTTTCTTTAATATCCGACTGGAAGAGAAAATAAAAAAATCAATTCTGAGTAACATAAAAATAAAGAAATATCAATCATACATTACGGTAAGACTTTTTATAATTGTTTTTTTGGGGTTTGGGGACAGTTGTCTATGAGTGATCTTTATAAAAAAAAAAATAAATAAAAAAAATAAATAAAAAAAAATAATAAAAATCACTTCAAAAGATTTTAATAAATTTTAAATTTCTTAAACACACAAATAAATACACAATGGTCTTTATTATAATAGGAAGTGTATGTTTACGTGTATATTTAATTTCTTCCTTACCCAACAACATAATTATTGAAAAAAAATAAATAAATAAAAAATAAAGCACTGTTAAGAGCAAACATGTAGCAAGAGCTTTCATAACTGGCAGTAAAGTTTAATAACTGGTAATACAGAGATTGAACTGAGCCAACACCGCCTTGCTATTATCTATCTACATAAGTGTGACAGGAGGGAAATATATTTTTCCAAATTAATAAAATTACAATGTTCAAAACATTAAAAGTGCTCAATATAAAAATAGAGCAATGAATATTTGTAATTATTACTTTAGAACATGTCCAAACTACAAAATTGTACATTTTGTTTCAACATTGAAAGAACAATGTCTCAGCACGTAGTTAATAATGATCATTATTAACTACCTGATGAGACAGTTCTTTCAATGTCAAAACAATATGTACAATTTTGTAGTAGTTTAAACATGTTCTAAAGTAATAATATATATATATATATATATATATATATTATACACACACAAATATCTAATGATCTTTATTAAAATAGTGAGGCCGAATAGTGTTGCTTTCTCAACACATTTACTCCAACAAATCATGTCTCGTGGCATGTGCATCCAACAAATCATGTCTCGTGGCATGTGCATCCAACAAATCATGTCTCGTGGCATGTGCATCCAACAAATCATGTCTCGTGGCATGTGCATCCAACAAATCATGTCTCGTGGCATGTGCATCCAACAAATCATGTCTCGTGGCATGTGCATCCAACAAATCATGTCTCGTGGCATGTGCATCCAACAAATCATGTCTCGTGGCATGTGCATCCAACAAATCATGTCTCGTGGCATGTGCATCCAACAAATCATGTCTCGTGGCATGTGCATCCAACAAATCATGTCTCGTGGCATGTGCATCCAACAAATCATGTCTCGTGGCATGTGCATCCAACAAATCATGTCTCGTGGCATGTGCATCCAACAAATCATGTCTCGTGGCATGTGCATCCAACAAATCATGTCTCGTGGCATGTGCATCCAACAAATCATGTCTCGTGGCATGTGCATCCAACAAATCATGTCTCGTGGCATGTGCATCCAACAAATCATGTCTCGTGGCATGTGCATCCAACAAATCATGTCTCGTGGCATGTGCATCCAACAAATCATGTCTCGTGGCATGTGCATCCAGCCTATATTTCCCCTTGCTTCTTTTGCAAAAATCAATTATGATATACAAATATATCAAACAAAACATATGAAGAAAAAAAGCAAACCAATGCTAAATTTACACATGCTGTATATACAATTCCTGTTACATTACTGAATATTTGAGTTTAACTTTAACAAAGTATTATAACAATAATCATAAGTATGGATGCAAGAAATAAGGTACAAAAGAAGTTAAAATAAGTTTTTCAGTTTCACTATTAAAATCATGAAATCATGTTTTCTTTTTCTCCCCTTTCCTAAAACCAAACAGCAGCTCCCATACATTTTTTTTTATCTTTCCTCAGTCAAAATGGAAAGGTCATTATTTACCAGAGGTAATGGCTTGGCCTAACACACATACTGACTCAGTAATGGAAGAACAGTCAGGATTATATAGCAATTCTTAATGGTAACTAAAGGTTGAAGAATAATATCCTGAAAGTTGAATTAAAAAGCAACACAAGAAATACTAGTCAAAAAATAAATATACAAGATACCCCTTTACAAATTTGAAATATTTCTAACAATATTTTAAAACTATAAATTTATCCCATGCAGAAATATTTCTTGATCTCAATTTACATATGCATCATTCATGCTCAGTGGCCAAAGAGAGCCTTTCCTAAACACCTGGAAAATTTTCACAGGTGTTCATCGAACAAATTTATTGATAAAAACCAAAAATCAGATCAGTACCTTTAATAGATTTAATAGCAGAGCATCTTAAAAATTCACTGCATTTTTTCCAGTTTGCTAAATAGGGCTTTTAACATAATTCTGACCTTCATAGCACTAAGAATATTACATGTACAAATTTGAAACTTGGTGACAATAGTTATTACTTATTATAGATTACAAAAATAAATGTTATTTTTACAAGGATTTGAAAAAAGCTGGAATGTTAAAATATAAAAAGACAATGTCAACTTTTGAGAGTTTCTCAGTTACAAAGTATATCAGGTCAAAGTTTTCCTGCCATTTTTGATGTAATACATTCTTTCTATGCAGTAACCATATTCATTCCTGTTATAAGAATGTCAGTATTAGTGTTTGAAATTTGCTCAATATTTGCAACAACCTTAAATTTACTTAGTTTTAAAAAAGATCATGAGAGACAAGTTTTGTTTTGTGGACAAATTTATATCTTGGGTTAAAATATTCATCTAGATCAGGGGTCAGCAACTCATTTGACTCTGCGGACAGGATCATGTTGACGGGTTGCGGTCAAAACAAAGGCCATTAATGAAAAGTCATGGAAAATTACATATGCAGACCCCTGTCAACCTAAATATTTAAAGTCATAATGAAAATAAACATTGGGAAATCAGAAAAACAAAAGAAAATCTAAAATTAAAAAACGCCTAACGAATGAAAGTCAAAATATTTCAAAGTGAAAAAAAAAATCAACCGAAGTGAAATTGATGAAATTATGATGTGTAAGTCTGAAACTTATTGAAAATTGTACAACAAACGAACCACACACAGACATCGAACAAAAACAAAACACATATACCCATACATACAAGTACAAATAGTTGCAAACATATACACTTACGTATGACAAGATAACATGGCCCATTGAAAGATTCCAGCAACTTACATAGGGTGGGTGGCAGGGGTAAGTAAGGCGGGGTTGCTATTGGAGGAATGAAATAGAAAGCCGACTGAGACAACATTGTCCCTTTGAAGGTGGTCCTGCATAATGTCCATCGCCGGTTGGTCAAATTGGCTCTCAGTTTTTGTTTTATGTTTATTATTTTATGCAGAAATGGAGGTGATTGGGTTTTGATCGTGTTTTTGCAGTCATAGTATTTAAATTCGGTTGGGTGGAGCAAAGGAAGATAATAGCAGGCCTTTTGTTGAATTCAAAAGCCTTGTCTCTCTTGTTAAAAATAGTCATTGGTAATCAGGCTCGCAGCCCGGAGGTTGCCAACCCTTGATCTAGATCATAGATCAACTTATGCCAAAATCATGGTTTTTGTCTATTGTGGTACCTTATAAATTTGATATTAAAAGAAAATATGAAGTTAGTACCCTATAATTTTCTATGCATATAAACTATTTTTGGTTTCAATTTATCTTTGTTCCAAAGTTTAGATGCAATGGGCCCTTAAATATGTCTTTTTAAATAGTTAAATTTTTTTTTTAACTGAACATAGAAACTAAACCAGGACAGTAAAATAAAAATTGCACAAGGTTATTTTAATTTTAAATATTACATCAAGTTAGAATAGAGAAAATGTATTACAGTTTGTTCATGTTTAGCAATGTCACCAATACTCAAAACATCAGGATCAATAATAATATATTTTGTATTATTTGTAAATGCAATATTGTTAATTATAAAGACTACAAATTGTTCCAATTTTTATATCCATTGCTTAATGATATCCAGCAAGTTAAGACAGTTCCAATATGATTACAATAAGTAGCATTAATCTGTATTACAGTAGTCAAACTGTCATTGATTAGTACCAAAGCTTTCAAAAAACCACTGATAAATATTTAAACAATTTTTCTTTGAACCATATAAGAAATAAATTTGATTTACCTCATCGAAAAAGACAGACAGAGGGTGGGGGACAAGAAGAGAGAGAATGAGACACGGGAACAAAGCAAGCAGGCAAGCAAGCAAGCAAGACGGACAAAGAGAAGACAACAAAAAGCAAAGTGGAGGACAAGATAGTACTTGGTTAGATATTACTATTAGCATCCATAGAATAATCTGACATAGATTACAATATTTGAATGTAAAATATATCAACAAGCTGCAATACAGCACGGGTAACTAAGTCAGTCATACTGATTATTTCCCCATGAAAAGAGTTTGATCCTCACTGAGTGGTCTACTACACCGAGAAAGTAAGAGTAACTCAATGGTTTTTTGGGGTTTTTTTTATCTTAGAGTTTCTCTAACAGAACATTTATTAATTTAGCGACATTGGCCCTCATTGGGAACCCCCATTATTATAGCCTTACTCTGTACTAAGTTTAATAAACATCTGTATCCATTAACAGCAGTTTATTGAATTCAAACTAGCAACAAACTCAAAAAATGTTCTGACAAACTACATTCTCTAGTTACACCAAGAACTGTTTTGTGGAAGTCTCCAGAGAGAATGCTTCCCTGATCCTACAATCTAAAACCTCTTCTAATCTAGGGTCAACTTTTATTTATCATATGAAACCCACTAAATTAAAATGTACAGCTGACTACGTTCTACAATTCATCAAGTTTTTAGAATATCTTTTTGTGTAAGAGACATGGCACATAATACAAATAAAAGGAGTTATTTCAAAATTGAAAATATATTAACCATCATTACTTACAAAAATACATTTTTTGCATAATGTTAAAATCTGATTCTTTAGTTTAGGGTTTAAGTCCAAATTATATCTAGGTTATCTATTATTGCAGGAATATGTATAGAATATTTTATGCACAACTCAAATAATTATGCTCCTACCAAATAATGTTGCTTAGAAATGGATCCTGGAAATAGCGGTCACTGAACTGTTGGATACTGACCTTGGTACAAGAGAACAACCTTGAAAAGCTAACTTTTCAGTATTATGAAAGAGATATGGTGTTCAATATATCAGTCAGTGATAATCCAACTTGTACAGTATGTCTAAATTTAGAATGAGGTGAAACTTCCTGGGAAAAAGAAGTGTATAATGAGAAGAGACAAAATGAAAAAATATAGTGACTAGATTCAAAATGTAGTGCCCATATAGGAAGCAGTGAGTGAGTGCATTCTAAGTGAACATTTGAGATTCTCCTGATGTTATCATTAAAGAGATTCTTTGCTTAAGAAAATGGCTAACACAAGGAGAAAAAAAAAGAAAAAGATTGGAATAAAAGACAATTATTTTTTCTTTTATCCATTTTTCTTTCTCTCACTCACCCACCTCTTAATTTTTCTTTTATATCTAAATACATTTAGTAAAAGTACAAATTTCACATTTCTAAGAATGTAAAGGAAAGGGAGAAGAAAAACAGTGAAGAAAGGCTAGAGAGAGATAAAGGAGAGTGTGGGGAGAGCTGAGAGGAAAAGAGTTGGGAAAGAGCGGGGGGGGAAGGAGGAGAGGAGGGGAGGAGTAGAAACGAGGGAGGAGAGCGAGGGGGAAAGGAGGAGTAGAAACGAGGGAGGAGAGCGAGGGGGAAAGGAGGAGTAGGGAGGAGAGAGGAGGAGTAGGGAGGAGAGTGGGGGGAAGGAGGAGTGGAGAGGAGAGCGAGGAGGAAGGAGGAGTAGAAACGAGGGAGGAGAGTGGGGGAAGGAGGAGTGGAGAAGAGAGCGGGGGGGGGGAGGGGGAAGGAGGAGGAGAGAAGAGCGAGGGGGAAGGAGGAGTGGAGAAGAGAGCGAGGGGGAAGGAGGAGGTGGAGAAGAGAGCGAGGGGGAAGGAGGAGGAGAAGAGAGCGAGGGGGAAGGAGGAGAGAAGAGAGCGAGGGGGAAGGAGGAGTGGAGAAGAGAGCGAGGGGGAAGGAGGAGTGGAGAAGAGCGGGGGAGGAGGAGGGGAGGAGAAGAGAGCGAGGGGAAGGAGGAGTGGAGAAGAGAGCGAGGGGTAAGGAGGAGTGGAGAGGAGAGTGGAGAGGAGAGGGGGTGGAGAGGAGAGTGGGGGGGAGTGGAGAGGAGAGTACTGCCAGTGACAGACATGCAAGGAATGAGAAAGATAAGAGAGTGGGAGAAATGAAAACAGTGGAAGCAAGATGGTGAGGAGGAAAACTAGAGTGAGAATATTGCTTACTTTTTGACAAACACTTTTTTCATTAAAAAGTAACTGAAAAATACTTCCCGAACTGTAATAATCATAATAGTAAAAAAATTACTTGAAACAGACAGAAACACAAAGATTATCCATATCAAATATACAACTTAAATTACACAACAATCAAAATATTTTTGGCAAATTGAAAATATACTTTGAAAAAATTATAATACATTTTAAAAAATAAAATACTTTCAGAAATCCTGTTTATATTTTAAAAGGGAATATCTTTTTAATCTAAAGAGTAAAAGGAAAAAAGTAAATAATGAAAAATAAATGAAAATTTAAAAGAATGAGATTAACTTGAAATAAGAGAAAAAAATAGTAGAAGTCATTTGTAAATCTTTAGTCTATTGATAGAATCATATACAATGACAAAAGTGTTTGGTAGAGATGTTACAAAGTGAAAGTGAAACTGAAAAAATTAGCAGGTGGGATCCATCTGGGATCCATAAATAACCTGAAGCTGAATGATGATTGTTTTTGTCTATAACTGACATGGCATCAACATATCTAACATTTGCTTCAACTGATGTTCAAATCTCTTCTGTATTTAGGTTTTGTTATTAACAACATTTTGGTCAATTCTTTCCAAAATTAAAGGATAGATCAGCAAAAAACAACAACTGCAGAAAGAAGTGGTTCAAACCTTATTCCAATGTTGAACACAATGTTTGTTTATAGTGGGGAGGGAAAAAAATTTTTAAACAAATTTCACAACTTAAGAAAAGAATTATGCTTAACTTTGAGAATAAAAAAATAAAAAAAAGAAGATATTTTTTCACTTAAATTTCTTTGCATTTGCAATATGACTCACTGGCAGCTATCTTAGCTAAGAAATTGGTGAGGCTTCTTACCAGAGAATCTTTTGAAGAAATACATTTGCTAATGTTGTTTCTTTGCATTAAATGTGTATAAAAGTTAATAGAATCCTCTTGTTTTTGAAAAGTACAAATTCATTATAACAGAAAAACTATCTTTTTAAATAATTGCGAAAGATATTGGAAACTTATGCACACACCTAATATTTATAAAATAACTAGCAGTATAGCCCGGCATTGCTCGGGTGTAATGAAAGCTTTAAAACTAATCCATGGTCCTGGAGTTCAGACGTTGACACTAAAGACTAAAAAGCAATAGTTGTTGCCAGTTAAAGCGAAACCATAGACTGAAAGAAAAATGAATGGATGTAAGCCAAATTTTGATTTCATGGTATTGATATCAAATAAGTTTTTTCAGTCATAAACTGAATTTCGAAGGTTAAATAAGTAAATGGTATCATGGCTGAGACTAAGAACTACAATTATACCTACTTAGAGCCAAACCTGAAGCAAAAACTAAAATAAAAGGGCTGAAAAAAAAAAAATAAAATAAAATAAAAAAAAAATACAGAAATACAGGCACACACACACAAATATCGTCTTTATATATCACTCTGGAAGAATGGTAAACTTTGAAAAACAGTAGCTACTCTGGCATGTACACATCGCTCATTCAGTAAAATGAATTAGAGCACTCTGGCTATCGGGCGCGTATAATGATAGTATATGCGCTAAAAAGTCTGCCTTCTTCTACCGAACATCCACAGCCCAGTGGTAGAATCGTCGACTGATGCCAATTCGGTCGGGTTTCAATCCTGGGTTAAAAAGCAATCGTACTAACCGTACTGATGAGCCGTGATACAGCGAAACAGATCTGTCTGCGGATGACAATTATATATATATATATTTTTTAAAAAATCGATTTTCTGCACTGTTGTAAGAATTGCAACCTTGAAACTTCTGAATATCGTTTCTTATATCTTTGTCTATATTTGATTAAAATTGGACCACTCCTTCTATTACCCGATTTTTTCGATTATCGATTTTCGATATTTATTGGGGGTACCTCGACACAAAACCTAGCTAAGAACACTCACAGACACTTATAGTACAACTGTGTAAATTTTCAAGAAAATCGGTTCAGCCGTATCAGAGTCTATAGGTAACGGACACACACACAAAGTTCCATTTATAAATAAGTTTAGATTAGATGTGTG
The DNA here is from genome assembly GCA_037127315.1 of Ascarosepion bandense. NCBI lineage: Eukaryota > Metazoa > Mollusca > Cephalopoda > Sepiida > Sepiidae > Ascarosepion > Ascarosepion bandense. Next base: position 6,461,308 of record JBBBDQ010001014.1, on the reverse strand, counting down.
CAGAAGAGAGAGGATTGATGACTAAGATTTACTTTACATTGCTATGTTGATGAGATTTAGTGAACCAAAGAAAATATTTTAAATAAAATTAGGAAAAGTATTTTTCTACATTATACTTGTTTTAGTTTGAATATTAGTAGTCAAAAATTTTTTTCTTTTTTTTAGCAAATCATTACTTTAAATACTATCATGACTTTTATAAGTAAATATATAACAAATGAAGAGAAGAATAAATAATAAAAAATAAATCACAATATTTTGTTCTGTTTTAAATAAATCTTTACTCAAGCTCAAAAGAGAAATCGGTGAGCCAAGCTCAAAAGAGAAATCGGTGAGCCAAGAGAAATCGGTGAGCCAAGAGAAATCGGTGAGCCAAGAGAAATCGGTGAGCCAAGAGAAATCGGTGAGCCAAGAGAAATCGGTGAGCCAAGAGAAATCGGTGAGCCAAGAGAAATCGGTGAGCCAAGAGAAATCGGTGAGCCAAGAGAAATCGGTGAGCCAAGAGAAATCGGTGAGCCAAGAGAAATCGGTGAGCCAAGAGAAATCGGTGAGCCAAGAGAAATCGGTGAGCCAAGAGAAATCGGTGAGCCAAGAGAAATCGGTGAGCCAAGAGAAATCGGTGAGCCAAGAGAAATCGGTGAGCCAAGAGAAATCGGTGAGCCAAGCTCAAAAGAGAAATCGGTGAGCCAAGCTCAAAAGAGAAATCGGTGAGCCAAGCTCAAAAGAGAAATCGGTGAGCCAAGCTCAAAAAGAAAGAAATCGGTGAGCCAAGCTCAAAAGAGAAATCGGTGAGCCAAGCTCAAAAGAGAAATCGGTGAGCCAAGCTCAAAAGAGAAATCGGTGAGCCAAGCTCAAAAGAGAAATCGGTGAGCCAAGCTCAAAAGAGAAATCGGTGAGCCAAGCTCAAAAGAGAAATCGGTGAGCCAAGCTCAAAAGAGAAATCGGTGAGCCAAGCTCAAAAGAGAAATCGGTGAGCCAAGCTCAAAAGAGAAATCGGTGAGCCAAGCTCAAAAGAGAAATCGGTGAGCCAAGCTCAAAAGAGAAATCGGTGAGCCAAGCTCAAAAGAGAAATCGGTGAGCCAAGCTCAAAAGAGAAATCGGTGAGCCAAGCTCAAAAGAGAAATCGGTGAGCCAAGCTCAAAAGAGAAATCGGTGAGCCAAGCTCAAAAGAGAAATCGGTGAGCCAAGCTCAAAAGAGAAATCGGTGAGCCAAGCTCAAAAGAAGAAATCGGTGAGCCAAGCTCAAAAGAGAAATCGGTGAGCCAAGCTCAAAAGAGAAATCGGTGAGCCAAGCTCAAAAGAGAAATCGGTGAGCCAAGCTCAAAAGAGAAATCGGTGAGCCAAGCTCAAAAGAGAAATCGGTGAGCCAAGCTCAAAAGAGAAATCGGTGAGCCAAGCTCAAAAGAGAAATCGGTGAGCCAAGTTCAAATTCCAGTTGAGTACCCTGCATTCGCTTAAGCACTGGTACCCTTTAGAAAGGGTATTAATCCATCCCTTCTCTCCAGTTATCGGTTAAATAACAGAATGGGGCCTGGAGGCAACCCATCCAATGTTGGTGTCACAATAAAAACACCCTTGGTAGCCCTGGCGAAGCATCAAGTATTCAGCTATTTGACAAGATTATGAATTTCACTATAAACTGCACCAGGGTTCCAAATGCACAGGGAATACTGGAGAGGTGTAGTGAGTTCTATCTCGGCCAAGGCTGCAGGAAAACGATGACGAAATATAAGAATAAAAAAAATATAAAGAATAATATTTGTGTTGAAATGAGGTAAAAATCTACTTCTACAGTTAAAGTAAAAATCAAGCACTCACCTATTAATGTAAATTCCACATTGTCTCACTAATGTAGATTTTGTTTTTTGTAAAATAAAAATTATTTTTCTGATGATACCAGTTTATTTGGCAAAACATGTCAAAGAAGTTTCCAAACTGTTTCATAAATTTACCATTCCATCAGGTTCTTATCACACACACTATTCTGCAGGCTCCATAAATATGGATTTGTAGCAGCTCAAACAAATAACAGTGTCCTGTTATTTTTGGTTGAATAAAAATCAATGTATTTAAAAATAGATCCTCAAGTCTTTATAACCATATCAAAACCTTTCAAAAAAATCTTAAATATTAATTAAAAAACAAATAAATAAAATAACTTAAAATTTGATGCTTTCTTTAAATACCAAAATTGAATATAAAGACAAGCTTAGACCAGTTTAAGAGAAGGCTAACTGAATTGAAAACTATAGAGAAAGCAATGAGAAACAACTTCACTATCTTTTCAAAGAACAATCATTGTAATATAAAGTTTAATTGAATAAAAAGATGCTGTGGAAAAATATCTTTTCAGTCCTGAAGGGACATGACATTTAGAAATCTAAATATATTTCATTATCTTTGAAATAATTTATTAATCTTTAAATTTAATCCAGTGGCTCATTTGTCAAAATTTGCAAAACTCAAGCACAAATTTTCAGCAAGAAACACAGACAACATAATTCATAATATATAAATTTAATGCTTTTGAATGGAGAAGTGTACTAATCTTGATGGCCAAGTGTATGTAAATCATGTCCAGGTCATAAAACTTCCATCAATCTTTAATAGGCTGTGATAATGAAAATTTTTAGATTTTCTGACCAAAGTTACTGCTCACCAATGTTAACAATAACCAAAAGAAGAAAATCTTAATACTGGTTGCAGTGAATGTGTTCAATATAAGAACAGTTCCAAATTTGGAACTTAATACTTTTGGATTTTGAGTCAAGTTTATCAAAACATTCCTCTGTTGCAGTTTTGACAGTGACAAATTGATAATTTGTTTAAAAATAACATTAGATTGTCACCTGCCTTATGGCTGAAATAGTTGGCCATTTCTCATCAGTGGAGAAAAATGATTTAAGCAGGGCCTCCCTATTTGGAAGACTGGTGCATAATCTTCCTTCTTACTAATTTACCCTTACACTGTATAATAAGCTCACTAAATATCAATAAATTTTGAAGACTGGTTCTGAAAGAAAGACTGGTGAAATTTGGAGAGAATTCGATATGACCAAATGTAATCTTTCAGAAATCAAGTGATAAAACCTCAGTTTTCACACACACATATATATATATATATATATATATATATATATATATATATATATATAATGTCTCCTTTTGCAGCATATCCTCTGATACCAGACAGAGAAATACCCAACAGACTGACTAAGGTTAATTAAATGTTTCTGGGCCAACATCTCACAAAAGACATAAAAACCAAAATCTACAAAAGCATTAGGTCTCCCACTTTCTAAATGGTACAGTGTCCTGGGTCAATTTTGCTTCCATCACTGATAGCACTGTACTGTTCTAAAACTACATTAGAGTAACTTTATTATAACAGAAGCACTATACTTTGCCCCAGCCACAAGTTTTGGAACTACACTGCAAAAGAATCAATGACAGTGAGCTTACTATGTGGTAATGAGAGAAGATCATTGTCTTTTAAAGACATTTCTATCTGAGGGACGTCATGATTTAAGCTGATAGAGAAGTGAAACTCCACTTCTATATGCCTCTTTAGGACATGGGTGATCATGGCTCTCAACTTTTGCTAAGCTTCACACCCTGTTCCACCACCCATTCATAAGCTCGTCAGATAGGTGGTTCACTGCCTACCTTTTTGCCCTCATTAGGCAAGGGTTGTTTTCCAATACCCTTCTTCATTACTCACACACTATATATATATATATATATATATATATATATATATATATATACACACACACAAATTTCAGATGTTTCTTCCTGATTTTAAGCATAAGAGTCCTTTTTATTACCATTTTCTTTAAGATTTTCTGTTGCCTAGTCACATCATCAATGAAATTTTCAATATTCATGTGTAGAACTTTCACCTATGTATATCACATAGCATTCTAGCACTTTTTCTTTGGTTTTTTAACAAAATTAAAAGCTGCCATCTTCTATGGATTCAAGTACCATCAGAAATTGCAAACAAGATGGGTGATGTAGTAAATCATCTGATAGTTGAAATAAAGATTTGTTGTTGAGGACCTCAGACTTAACACAGAGGCCTACATCAAGTGCCTTGAAGTAGTGCTGCTGTGGGTCAAGAGGGTGGCTGCTGAAAGAACCTATGTCTAACAACAGCTCTGCACAATGCCACACAAGCAAGAGAACCCAGGCAGTTGTTAGACAATTTCTGCAACCACATCGTCCCTTACATCTCTCCAGACTGAAACCCCCTTAATTATTATTTGTTGGGCACAGTTCAGTGAGAAACCAACAAAACCCCTTATCACACCAAAGATGTACAAGGCAAGAATTATGGCAGCATTTACTAACTTAAACAAGGAGAACATCCAGAAGAGTTGTTAAAGATTCTGAATGTGTCTGGAGGCCGCAATTGCAGTCAATGGTGATTTTTTTTTAGTACATTTACTATTTAGTATTTTAAGATATATTTACAAAATGACACAAAAATATCTGTTAAAATGAGATATCAGTATTATTTTCATTTTTGCATAATTTATACGACAGTTTATTCATTTCACCCTGTAGGCATCCATCCAACTCCAGCCCAAAATTTCTCACACTCTCTAACATTAATCTCACACACAGAAAGATATAAGTATTACCAATTAATCCACGTTCCTAGCATCCAAACAAACAGTAACTGACAATCTACAGATTCTCTTGTTCCTGGCTCAGATTTCATGAAATAATCAATCACTTTCAGATGACACCGATTGCATAGACAGCAATTGAACAGTTGTTATTGTCCTGAGCTTGCCAAGGCTGTGATTTGGACCTTCTTGCAAAACGGCAACAAAATTATTACCATTGTTCTTTCAATCACTAGAATATCAAATCTGTATCATATATATCTCTTTATGAGCATTGGTATCAGACCCTACTCACTTGAAAAGAGGATCAGAAACTTCTTTTCATAAATGTCGTATCATTTTTTTCTATTTCTTTTAATGCTGTAAGACAAATACAAGGGACAAGAGCCATTCTATGTAGAAATTCACTGAATGAAGTTGTTGTATATAGATAACAGCTGATATGAGATTTGAAGTGTGTAGTGATAAGAGAAACATCATCTTGAAAGGATGTTAGAGGCTGTTCAAATGAAATTTCTTTCTTACCAATGTAATACAAGGCTGGAAAGGAAGAATTAAGCAGCTCCAGTTCAGATATGACAGCAATTTTTTGGTCTGATCTGACTCATGTACAGATAAAGCGTGGCAGAAGGAGCCATGTACTTTCTGTAGCAGTACAAGGAGTTGGTAACTTTTTCAGTATCTTTAGCAATAGATTATATAGATCTCTCTTAGGGATTTAATGTTGAAATGTTCATTCAACATTTTTGAATTTTGAAAATTTATTTTAATTTATATATATATATATATATATATATATATGTGTGTATGTAACAAAAAAGTGAAAGAACACGTAGATTAAAAACCCACTGTTCAAGTATTTACTTTATAAAGAGTACTCAATAAAATGGAATAGGTTCATGTATCATTTATATTATTATAATGGTGAATAAAATTTAAGTTCTTTTGTATTTACTGTACACAAAGTTTACTCAATGCCAAACCAAAATCAACATTTAAAATTGCACAAATTCTATGTGAAGAGGTTTTGAATGCAATCAAAACTTTCAATTCATAACACTAAATCTACCATTTGTCCATGCATGGAATACTGTTGTCACATTTGGTCAAGTGTTCCTGCAATACATCTCAAAATTGACAAAATCTAAAGAAGAATCTGCAATGTAATTGGTCCTGCCTTGGTATTTCAACACCAGTCACTTTCTCACAAGTGTGACATGGCTTTATTACAAATATTTTCATAGTAACTACTCTGACAAGCTTTTTTACCCTGGTGCTCCAACCACATAAATTTGAGCATGCTAATAGATCGATGTGCGTTGTGGTACAGTGAATATCAGCTCGGAATGAGAAATCAGGAAGCAAAATTCAAATTCCAATTCCTTGTATTCACTTACGAAAATACCCTTTGGAAAGGTATTAATCCATCTCTTCCCTCCAGTTATGGGTTGAATAACAGTACAGATTGGGTTCTATAGCCTTGGCTGGCAACCAGTCTACTGCAGAAAGTAATAGCAACCTACTGTGGGATAATCTTCTGCCCAGTAAGTCATGTCTCTTTCAAGACATGATCACCCAGGCATGTATCACGTATGGCACTTAATTGACTGAACAGATAGACATTTAAGTCCCACACTTTTACTATTGAAATAGTTAAATACAATGATCACTTCTTTGCCAACAGTTTCTTTTCTCACAATTCCCACCTGTGGAACTCACTTGTTTACTTGCTTTCCTGATAGCTACCATCTTCCAAAATTTAAATGTAATGTCAATTGCCAGCTATCATCTTGAATTCTGTTCATCTTTTATCCTTTCCTCAATTGCCCCTGTACCCAGTCTTTTCTCTAAGAGTAGCCCTCTATGTACTAGTGGCAGTTCTCTTGCTCGAGGTGAAATTATGAAAAAAAATTCTCTTATTGGTACCTCACACATGTATGCCTTCTATTTTTCAAATAAAACTTACAAAGACCTCTTTGCCTGTGGAACTCCCTTCCATTTACTTGGTTCCCTGATAGCTACAATCTCAAAAAAATTTAAATGCAATGTCAACTGCCATCTTCTTGAATCCCATTCATCTTTTTATCCTTTCTTTAATACCTTTCTATATCTAGTCTTCTCTCTCACTAACCTCCTGCACAGACCCAAATTCTTTGGGGTGAAAAAAAAATAACACTTGATATGCTCTACATAAACACAATTAGTTAGCATGCAATTTAACTAGGAAAAACTCAATTCTAATTCACTCACTGACCTTAACTAAGTTTTTAATCTTACCATTTTATTAACCTGTAAGAAAAAAGAAAAAAAAAACTACTTGATTTCCACAGAACACTTCATTTATATCTCCAACTATTTTTGTTCCTTTTTAAGTCTCTGTGAACTGAAGTAGTACACATCTTCAAAACTTGAATTTTGTCAAATTCTTCACCATTCTTTGAGGCCAACCAAATTTGATGTTTTCATATTGCAATAAAAAGAAGCTACTTTTGTTAATTACAGCTTGAAAGAGTTTAAAGATTAATAAATGATAATTGAAACTGGAATACCTTTGACAATGTCAGATTACCTTGCTTCAAGGATTCAAGACAAAGAGTGATTATAGATAGATAGATAGATAGATACTTAGTTTTGGGTCATAATAGGGTTAGACCAGTACACATTTGTATTAAAAAGTGTTTAATACAATTATATTACAGAAATTTTGAATATTTTCCATTTTTAAACAAGTTATTTCGCTACCCAGGTTTCTACCATTATTATTAAAAATCGCCTGAAGACACCACTCATGGTAGAAACCTGGGTAGCGAAATAACTCGTATAAAAATGGAATATATATATATATATATATATATATATATATCTCATCCAGTAACCAAACTAACTTTCGATCATATTTGACAATTACCAAAATACCAAAACAGTCTATGATCAATAGCTTTGATGTGATCAATTTATAGTGAGTTACAACTGATATTTTTGATAACATTAAAATTTGATAAGTTATAGGTAGAAACACAAAAATAGATAGTAGTAGTGGTTGTTCTAACAAGCAGCTGCAAATTTTTTATAGGAAATTTCCATAAAAATATGTTGGTGAAGAATTGAAGAGCAGGTAGTTTGGAATTTTTTTTAAGTGGTAGGGTTCACTTATTACAGATCTAAGAGTGGTCTGAAACAAGCAACAGCTCTCCAGTTAGGTCATAGTTAAGACAAACAGGATAAAAAAATAAATAAATAAATAAAAAAAAAACAACAACAACACTGGGTAAACAGTGGGTAAAGAAGGGACTGCATTTTAGGAGTGCTTTTCCCAGAGAAAATAGTTATTCTACAGTTGAAGCATAGAATAAACTGTATGTCATGGTCTGTCGAAGAGGGTAATGTTAGAAAAACAGGTTATAAAGCTTATAAGGGAAAACTCCCTGTCAAACAAAGTATTCGAGGATCAGCTAATGAGTAAGAAAAATCAATTCTATTTTTGCAAGGCCAAATGATAAGAATGGTAGACAAAACTAAATTAATAGGCAAACAAAAAGAGCTGTACACCCAATAACACATTACTGGGGGAAAATAAAAGAAAAATATTGTTTTTGTTCAAGAAAGCCAAGATCAATGATGGAAATATTTGTTGCTACATAACAAGTCTAATATAATCAAAAGCTAAACTACAATGGGGTTGCACATGAGGTCATACCCAAAAGTTTATTGAATTTAGTTACCCAACATTTCCCTCCCATGACTCACCAGAAATTTCATAGATCTCTGAAAAAATTCTCCACCAGGAAATAATGAACATCTTTTAAAGTCACATTTTTCTTTATTTACATTGAGTCTTATACTCTAATTTATGTTGTTACCACAACATTTTGGCTGTTGACCTCTCCAGTCTTTTTCAGATATCTATTGATCTGAGTAAGCTTCAGGGAATTTTGAACTGGACTCATTATTTGAAATTCCCAAAAACTTATCTAGAATAACAGACAGTTGAAGGAAGCTGGAGGGAAACAAAAAAAAAAAAAAAAAAGAAAGCATTGTGATAACAAAGATGACGACATCAATCTGAAATTATAAACCCTCATCCCAGAAATTCAGATAGAAACTTATCTATTTGAGAAAAACATTTTGTAGATAAAGTTCTTCAAACTTAACATTTTTACCCATCTTATATTTTGCTGGCCCCTGTCAAAGCTAAATATAATAATTTAAGCTTTTTTTTCTTGTACTACCTGTGCAAGTCAGGTAGTTAGGAGAAAACTGTTTGCCCAAAAACTTGGTCATTCACTGTTCTATAACTATTGTGTTATGACAGTGATGAGAAATTTTGTTAGTATGTGTGACAATGAGACAGAACACAAGGTAAGGGGATTCATGCCTTTGCTAAGGGCATTAGATTAACTATCAAAAATCTTAGCTGGAATCCAGACTGAGTGTTCAGTCTTTCATGTGGACAAGCATTATACCTCTTTATGCTTTCTAAGCTTATTTACAAGTGAAGAGTACTGAAAAGTTTGATTCTCTTCCCAAAATATGACCAAATGCAAAAAATTAGAATTTGGAGATGGGGAAGAATCACTTCTTGAAAGAGCCCCCACCAAAAAAAATTTTCAGCACTTGTTTATATACATATTACCATAGTAACTGCTAAAAAAAAAAAAAAAAAAGAGAGAGAGAGAGAGAGAGATTAGATTGTTTACATATGAATCAGCAATTTTGCTAAGGATCAAAATGTCACAAGACACAAAGCACATTAGTCTCAAATCAGTGTAATATCTGTTCCCACTGTAAAGAGTCACACAAACAAACCAAAGTCAAGGATTCAAATAAAAATTGTTATTTTTAGTTTAATTAGTTTCATTCATATTCTTTTATACTCAGTAACCCCCTGCATCTTAGTGGCTTTATTGACTAGCTTGGGATCAAAATGCAAATGAGAATCTGCAATGTAATTGATCCTAACCTGGCAGCTCAACACCAGTCACATTTCCACTGACAAGATGTGTCTTCTATATGTCTCTTCTGCAAATATTTCCACGGCTTCTGCTCCAATAAGCTTAGCTCCCTGGTGTCCCATCTACACAAATTTTCTCAAGCAACTAGACTGGCAGAAAGATTCCATCCTTTTACCATCAAAATAGTTAAATGTAACTCTTCTATTATAACAGTTTCTTTTCTCACACCTTCCATTTATGGAACTCCTGTTCATATACTTGCTTCTCCAATAGCTAGAATCTCCAGAAGTTTAAATGCAACATCAACTGCCATCTCGTCTCCCATCTTTTCTTATCCTTTCCCTGACACCTCTCTATCTTATTGTTCTCCTTTTTCACTCTCTTGTGTAACTCTTCACTCCAGTACTCCCATCCTTCTCTTACCCATTCTCTGATACCTCCTGTAATCTGTTCCTCTTTATATTTACTCCCTACTTATGTAATCTTTTGCTCTCCTTATGTAGCTCCTTGTACACCAGTAGCAGTACTGCCTTGCTTGGGGATGAAACAATTAAAAAAATATATGCAAGAATTATATGAGAGAGAGATGTAGAAAAACAGAAGTTACAGTGAAGTTTTTGATCCAACCAATTAGACCTTTCCTAATTGTGTGTGCAAGTATATTTTGTGCACTTCAGTCAACAGTACAACATAGCTATCAAATTTTGTTCTCAAATCTTGATACATATATAAGTTATATTTGTTTCAAAACCAGAAAGAGGATTCTTTTTCTAACAAATCTATACTGGATTATTTCCTTCGAAAATAAAACACTTCAATTACAAGGAGACGGAAACAAGATAAGCACATCTACTGTAAGTGCATAAATACACACATGTAATCATACACATACATCCTCAGATATGCATGTATAATCTAATGCTTTTTTTTGACAGATGAAGGAGTTTAAATCTATCACACTCATGACAATAAAATTGGTGCTCTTTGAGTAAGTGTCGTAAACAAAATATGTCATTGATCCTACAAAAGTTGTTTATCAGCCCAAAATGCTTTACAACAAAAACTGTAACCAGCTCAAGTGTGTTCACTAAAGACAGAGAAGAAGAGGAGTGAAAAAATACATGGAGGCAAGAGGTAGTCCTTCTTCTATAACTGCTACCTACATAAAGCACTGTTATCTTTTATTACCCTTGACAGGTTCTCATGACAATTTTGAGTTCATTGAAAACATAGGTTCATATCAAGATGTTCTTGTCAAGATTGTATAGAGAGGAATATGAAAGTGAAATCATTGTTGCAGGAAAAATATCCTTGATCATAGATTGTGGAAGGAAAACAATTTATCTTCATGGATAATAAAATTGGTTTCTTTTTAATGCCAAAATAAAATTTTGTACGCACCACAAAATGAAGTGTGTATATATATTATTTATTTTACTAAACACATTGTTGTAACAACCTTCAAGACCTAACCATGCACCACATATATATATATATATATATATATATATATATGCAGAAATCTTTCTTTTATACAGGGATCATTAAAAATGAGACAAGGTGACCTGATTAAGCTTCTTTTTTTTTTTAGATATTTTTCTCATGTGAACTCATTTTTTATTTTCCAAACATAAATTATAAAAAAATTGTTAGCTTTGTTACATGTAGATGAGGTTAAAAATAATGAAAGCATTATTAATCACACCAAAAAAAAAAAAAAAAAAAATAAAAAAAGCCAAGACCCATCAATATTAACTAAGAGCATGACTACAATGTGCTCACCATGTTTGGTAAATAAAACATTCCTACAAACATACATACATAAAGTAATCTACATATTCAGTTAAAAGTAAAATAAAATTCCTCCTTGATAATGGCTAAAAATATAGCTGAAAGCCCGTGGATAAATAAAACATTCAGACGATTTTTATATAACTTATGTTTTGAAAAGAAAAAAATTATAAGATCACATGAAAAGTTATATAAAAAAAACTTAACCATAATACCTTGTGTCATTTTTAACAAAACTTGAATCATGCATTATATAAGCAGTTTCCCTGGTAATTGGTAAGGTTAATTCCACAAGGGATCTTAAACCTATGACAACTCTGTATTAGAAATTAACAGTATTAGAAATTAACAGTATTAGAAATTAACAGTATTAGAAATTAACAGTATTAGAAATTAACAGTATTAGAAATTAACAGTTATTAGAAATTAACAGTATTAGAAATTAACAGTATTAGAAATTAACAGTATTAGAAATTAACAGTATTAGAAATTAACAGTATTAGAAATTAACAGTATTAGAAATTAACAGTATTAGAAATTAACAGTATTAGAAATTAACAGTATTAGAAATTAACAGTATTAGAAATTAACAGTATTAGAAATTAACAGTATTAGAAATTAACAGTATTAGAAATTAACAGTATTAGAAATTAACAGTATTGTAATGAAAATAAATTAGACAAATTCATCAGTGATAATTTATTTTGTGAATATTAGAAATATTCAACTAATCAGATTGAAATTTTTTACAAAAATGAATGAGTTTGATTTATCAAAACAAAAGGAATAGTGAGGGTAAGGAGGAAAAAAGGGAAACAATTTGTTGTTGAAAGAGAAAGTAAATATTCATATTTGTATTAAATAATTGTATTTATACATTCTAATTCTTCGAAATTTAAAAAAAAAACCTTTTTTTAAATTGTTTTTCTATTATTATTATTTCAATTTCTAATTGTTTATATTTTAAAATTATTATTATAGATCATTATTATTTTTATTAAATTCTTTTATTATCTATATTATATTTTATATTTAGCATCATTTTTCATTATCATCAACATTGTCATCATGCTCCTACTATAATCAAAAGATTAATATTATTGTCATGAAATCAAAATGATTATATTTATAAGATGAAGTTATTTTGGGCGTCAGAAGTGATATTAAAAAAAATCTAACAACTCAGATCTATTTAAAATAGGGTCCCTAAATTTACTGTCCTGTAATTGAAAATGTTCAACCCTAAGAAAAGTTCAATCTAATGTCATTTTATCTGGGTTTCTTTTCATGCAATATTGTAACCATGACATCTGCATTCAAAAATTAACATTGTAAACTTTACTCTCAACAACAAACTGTTTTTCTTCTTCCCTTTCCCACCTTTTATCTGGATAAATCAAACCCATTCATTTTTGGAAAAGATTTTGGTCTGATGAGTTGAATATTTCTAATATTCACAAAATAAATTATCACCGATGGATTTATAAATCTGTTCAATTCATTTTCATTATTTTCATTCATATATATGTCTGTGTGTGTGTGTATATATATATATAATATCCAAAGTATATTTGTGATTTTTTCTTAGCTGTAATGTTTAACTTTTAATGTCGCTTGTGCAATGGAAATAACAGGACTTATTTTACATTGGTAATGCCATGTGGCAGTTTCTTCACTGAATATTAATACAAAGAAAATCTTCCCGATATTTACTAAATACAACTGCAAAATTAACAATAGTAGTATTCTTTTCTTCCACAGAACAGATACACTTGTAATCTTCAACTTATCTTCTCTCTGCTATTTAGCAACTGTTATTGATATTTATGTTGCAGCATCAGCCAATGTCTTAAATTAGAGAAAGAGAAAAAAAAATTGTCAAACATTTTACACAAATACAACAGGTAATTTGTTTTGCTTGTTCAATTTCTACCAATCTGTCTTTATATATAACCTTGCATTTAATTCAGGCATCCAATATTCAATTTATATCATGTTCAACAGTGAACACAATAACAAAATTTGAAAGTTTTAAGCAAGAAGTACTATTGAACTTTTACAGATATTTGTAAAGACTTCCTCAAAGCCCAAGTAATTTGTTAAGCTGTAAGTCAAGAAGATACAAAAAGGCAATAAAATAATTGACATATGCACCAAGTATCTAATATAAAAGGAATGGTTAGCTGAACTGTGTATGTGTGGGGCCAGGCAGCTGAAAAATATTACCCATCCACCTGCAGACATATACAAATTTCCAGAGAAAAGAGAATCAATGAGAAAAATAAAGAGAGGGTGCAATGAGATTACACATATGGATCACTGAGTCTATCCTTTAATATCATTGTGTATGTACCAAACAGAGGCAAGCCAAAATTCTGATTTGCGCAGATTAAGAAATATCAAAATGGTGAGAAGGAGGAAACTAAGAAATGATATAGGAAGTATCAGAAAACAATTCAGGTGCTAAGAGAATGATCGACAATAATAAACATCAAAGATTATCAAACATACATACAAGAAACAAAAAACAATCTTGCTATCCTCTTAAGAGATTCCTGATATTAGATCCATTTTGGTTTATCTTGTTTCTTCTTATAAGAATGATATTCTTGATCAAAGAAGACTTCAAAGAAAGAAAACAAACAATTACTGCTGGAAGAGACATTGCACATTTGGCTCAAGGGTGAGAGCATTAAATATTAATGGTTGAGAATTCTGTGATGGAATTGTGATGCTGACAAGCATAAAATTTGAGGAGAAAGAAAACTAATTTGGGAAGCAAAGAAAATTTGCCTATTTATTAATTCTGTTATCTGTCAATAGTTTAAAAAGGAATATAAACAGTTACTGTTTTCAACTGGTAGTTAGGAGCTCACCTCTTGTGTAGTGTCTAGAGAGGCCACTTTATCAACAGTCATATATCAGGATTCTTTGTCAAACATGGAAGGGTGTCGCTGCAAGCATCTCTAGTGAACAATCCTAAGGTTACGTTATGCTGTAGTCTGTGCCAATGTACAGATTTCCTTAGATGACTGACAGCTACTACTATTCTCAACCTTTTCCTAACCTAAATTACACACCATAATGAGAAGCAACCAATGAAATAAAACCAAACCAACTCAACAAAAATCACCTAAACCCTTTCTCTAACATTTGTACCAACTTCTGTAATGTGGCTCTATGGAGGTCTTACATAGCCAAGAGGTCAAGGCATGCCAGATCTAATGAGTTTCTCCTTGGCGATGCAGGATTTTACTGTAAAAATGCATTGAAAATCAGAAGAGATACCCAGCCTCACTGATAATACAAAACTATGTATTATATTAAAACAGACATTCTATATTATTTCTTTGAAAAAATATCCACATCATAAATATTAGAGGTAGAAGCCAAATGCTTCTTTTGAGATCTTTTCCTTACAATACAAAAATCACCTCTTCAAATTATTTCTCTTTGTTGTTGTTGCAGGAGTGTGTTCAATAATTGATAATTTTCTTAAGTAGTAAACTCCATGCTTTGCAATGTAGATGAATAAGCGAAGTCTCTATCAATTTGTCAGGAACGGTAAAAAACTTTCTTTCAATAATAATGAAACAAATAGACATTTCAAGTATCCATGTGAGAAATCAAATGTATATAAAGTAATTGACACGACATAATGATATTACATGAATGGCATCATGATATGGATGGTGAGAGTTGGCAAACAAATATTAAAAAACAAAACAAAACAAAAAAAATGGTCACTAAAAAGAGAAAGCTCTATTAATGATGACTTATTGGCAATGGAAGCTAATTCATGAATTTTTTAAACACGTGTCAAGTAAAGTGTGATCACACTGTTTCAGCCATCAATATGAAACAAATACAAGTAATCTTAGGTGAGGTGTTTTTTTTTTTTTTTTTTGGTTACTTACAGGTTATGACAACAGCTCATTCTGTTACCCCTATTGAAAAATTTGACACAGGTTCTAATTTTATAGTCAGCTAGAAGTATAGCCCGGCGTTGCTCAGGTGTAATGAAAGCTTTAAAACTAATCCATGGTCCTGGAGTTCAGACTCCAGAGACGTTGACACGAAAGCAATAGTTGTTTCCAGTTAAAGTGAAACCGTAGACTGAAAGAAAAATGAATGAATGTAAGTCAAATTTTGATTTCCTGCTATCAATATCAAATAAGATTTTTTTCATCATAAACTGAATTTTGATGGCTAAATAAGTCCTCTGAGTAAATGGTATCATGGCTGAGACTAAGAACTACAATTATACCTACTTAGAGTCAAACCTGAAGCAAAAACTAAAATAAAAGGGCTGAAAAAGTACATACATACAGGCAGATAAACAGATACACACACAAACATCTTGCCTTTTTTATATATAATCGATTTTCTGCACTATTGTAAGAACTGCAACCTTGAAACTTCTAAATAGCGTTTCTTATGTCTTTGTCTATGAGTGTATCAAATTTGATTAAAATCGGACCACTCCTTCTATAACCCGATTTTTTCGATTATCGATATTTATCGGAGGTACCTCGACACAAGACCTAGGTAAGAACACTCGCAGATGCTTATAGTACAACTCTGTAAATTTTCAAGAAAATTGGTTCAGCCATTTCGGAGTCTATAGGTAACAGACACAGACAAAGCTCCATTTATAAATAAGTTTTGATTCACAGAAAGAAAAAATATATATATCAAATTGGTTTGACTAAGCTAAAGTGACCATATATAGTAGAACTTTAGAGTGACGTCATTGTATTCATAGCTCTTTGCTGATTCAAATGAATATCTAAGTATACTAAATGAAATCTATTGATTTAACAAAGAGTTTGGCTTGAAATAATTTCCTGATAATAGTAATAAGTTCTCTCACATGCATGCACACATACTTTTTTCAATCAGTTAATAAACTCTTCAATATGACATTACTTCTCATTACTATAAACTTTATAGTTAGTGTGTATACATAATTGAGTGGATATCCTAGATTTTTTTTAAACAATGAAATTAATGTTTATCAGCCTAGAGATCAAAAGTTTTAATAAAGAAAATGTACTTCCCAACAAGAATAAAACCTATTGATCAGCAAGTTTTCTTTGCTGTAATGGTTTCTTATAGCTTAATAGTAAAGCACACTTGGCTGTAACCCCCCACCCCCACCCCATTAAAAAATGAATGAAAAAACAATCTCCTTTGGAGTTGCTTTTTAGTTATCATATATACTTGTGTGCATTGTGGTACAGTGGATATCAGCTCGGAATGAGAAACCGGGGAGCCGAGTTTGAATTCCAGCTGAATCCATTGTATTCACTTACGCGCAAATACCCTTGGGAAAGGTATTAATCCGTCTCTTTCAGTTATGGGTTAAATAGCAGGACAGATTGGGTTCTATAGCCTTGGTCGGCAACCAGTCTACCGCAGAAAGCAGTGGCAACCTACTGCGGGATAATCTTCTGCCCAGTCAGTCATGTCTCTTTCGAGACATGATTGCCCAAGCGTGTATCACGTATGGCACTTAACTGACTGATTTACTTGTGTATAACCAGAATTCATGAATAGTGCAACCTCCAATTTTTTTTTTTTGCATGAATTATATATATATATAATAATGACCAGTGTATATTGCAACTGGTCAATGAAAATTTATGGTTTTTAATCTATTCAAAATTAGGTACCTTACTATAGGGCAAACTCCTATTTTTACATTAAAAAATAACCCTAAAAACCTGCACTAGTGTATATACAGTAGACACTACAGAGTAAATTTGCATATTTTATATAAATGTTGCATTCACAATGACCAAGCAAGTAGATCAGTAAAGTCTCCTGCAAGGTTGTTTGGTATGACATTGCCTAAATCTGTCAGATATCCTACAGTTTAGATTTGGCTCCATGAAATTCTTTGCTATTGCCAGTGGAACTTGACATTGCACTTCATGAATAAAATTAAGGAGAATATATCCTGTTGTATAACTGTCTTTGGCAACATTTGGGATATTCTGTTATTGGATTGTGAGGAACTGAAGCCTAACT
This sequence comes from Ascarosepion bandense, assembly GCA_037127315.1. Lineage (NCBI taxonomy): Eukaryota > Metazoa > Mollusca > Cephalopoda > Sepiida > Sepiidae > Ascarosepion > Ascarosepion bandense. Next base: position 6,443,898 of record JBBBDQ010001014.1, on the reverse strand, counting down.
ATGATTGAATTATATAATTGTTAATACATACTCCAGAACTAGAAATATGTAATAAGAATAATTTTACTTATTTAAAAAGAAAATCTGCTAAGATCTAAAAACTGATCTAATGATCTAAATCTCCCTATGGCTAGCTATCATCATATATTTTTTTTTATTTTCTTATTTATATAAGAAGCATTCCATTTACAACAAAAGATCTTATAGCCTTGAACATTACAATCTCATATAACATACTTGATATATACAACAGAATAAGACATTACCACAAAATATTTTAATGCTTAGAAGTTTGACTGTACCTATGAGGAAAGCTACCAAATAGGCTGTGGTAGATGAGGTGGTTCCATCATTTCACCTCTGAAAGCCCAGTGGTACTTGCACAATTGTTTATCATCTTTCAAAGCTTGTGCAACACTATGTAGACTTTCAGCATCACAGTCTTGATCCAATGACCAAAAACTTGTCAAGATCATTGGAAACTGCCTGTTCTACATACAATTCAAGTTGTCTGTTGGTAAGACACAAACAGGGTCAATGATGCCTGATCCATATCCCAATGACATGTCCTCTCTGTTTACAGTGCCAGGTGTTCCCAAATCATCCCCTAAGTACTAACTAGGCTTGACACTGCTCAACTTTAGAAGTCAAAGTGCCCTCAGTATGAGTTGACACTAACCATAGATATACATGTTTGTAGTGTAATGGTTAATTCAACTCAAGTTTGTTACATTTACTTTTGCACAAACACCTTTGGAAAAAGTATGCATCCATATCCCTCCCTAAGTGATGGACTAAATAGTAGGGCAGAATAGGCCCATTAGACTTATGATGGCTGTTTGGATACATCGTAGCATATTGTGCACCCATTCACATGTCAGTTTTTCCAAAAATATGAAGTTGGATTTAAACCTTCAATAAAATCATAGGTATATATATATATATATATATATATATATATATATATACATACATACACACACACTCAGTTATTAAGGACATGATGGTTAAATAAACAGAAGACAAGAGGAAAACTGTATTTAACTCACCTACAAGTTTCGTCCTGTGATGTATTTTATCAAGGCAAAAAGATGAAATGAGTTTTATTCCAAACTATGTATCTATAAAGAGTGTTGGCAACTATAAAGAAAAAACTCAAATTCAAAAAGATTAACAGAATATTTTAGTTTTAGAACTCCATGTGTAGAGCAATGTCACAAGATGTTAAAATGAAGGGAATTCAACTGTTTTCCTTGTATGTTAGTCTGTTTTTTCCCAATCTCATCTTTTTGTATGAAAATGATACTGAAACAGACGAACATACATAATAAAAAGTCCAAGGAAAACAGTTGAATTCCTTTCATTTTAACATCTCATGACATTGTACTACACATAAAGAAGTTCTAAAACTAAAATATTGTTAATCTTTTTTCATGATTTGTGAGCGTTTTTTCATAGTTACCAACACTTTATAGATACGTAATTTGGAATAAAGCTCATTTTGTCTTTTTGCTTTGATAAATTCCATCACAGGACGAAATGCATAGGCTAGTTAAATACAGTTTTCCTCTTGCCTTCTTTATATATATATATATATATATATATATATATGGTTGTCAAGAAAGTTCTTGCCAATTTTTATTTGTTCAAATTTATCAACATATATGTTTACATTTTCAATTAGAGTACACTTCAAACTATCTCTGGAGAAAGAAGGTTTAAAATTACTAAATTCATGTTAATTTTGCATCCCTATAAAAATGAAAGATTATAAGGCACATTTTAGATACTTTATGCTTTTTCTATTACCGTAAATGCAAAAAAGAACAAAAAAAGATATATGCTGTATACAAAGAAGGTGCTTTAGCTGACAAAACTGTAGGGAAGTGGTTCACTAGTTTAGAGTTGATGATTGTAACCTTAGTGACTCAACCTTCACTACAGATGATGACCAAGTCAAGATATTGACTGAAAATAACCTGCATTACACAACACAGGAATTGGCAGAAACCCTAAATGCATCAAAATCCACCATCCATGAACACTTAGTGAAGCTTGGGTACTCAAATCGCTACAATGTTTGGCTATCACATGATTTGAGTGAGTGAAAGAATCTTTTGAATTATATTCCTATCAGGGATTAACTGTATAAATGCAATGAAAATGTACCCTTTTTTTAAGAAAATTGGAATGAATGATGAGAAATGGATCAACGATGTTCAGTGAAAAAAAAATCTTGAGGTAAGTGACATGAACTGACTTTAGCCAACCCCAAAAGCAGGTTTTCATCCTAAGAAAGTCACGCTGTGCATCTTGCGAGATTGGAAAGGAACCCTGTACTATGAGCTTCTGCCAAGTAACCAGTCAATTGATTCTGAAAAGGCAACTAGACAAATTAAAAGCAAGAATTCAAGAAAAATGCCCAACAGGAAAAGTGTTATTTTTCTTTGGCAACCCGGCAAAAATTTTTGCACCTTAGCTGGGATATGTTACCCCACCCACCAGACATTGCTTCTTCAGATTTTCATTTATTCATGTCCTTGCGAAATAATCTCAATGGTAAAAATCTTAATTTTTCAAGGACACAGAAGAAACATCCTAATGAGCTCTTTGCCAAGAAACCACCAAAATTCTGAAAAGAGAGAATTTTTAACTTGAAGGAAAAATGTAGAAAGGTTGTTGCAATGGTTCATATTTAGTTGAATAAATATTTAATGGCATAAATTTATCATCATGTTTTAATTTCCTTTAAAAATTGGCATGAATATTCCAAAAGAATTTAATAATTAAATGCATTATTAAGCAAGGTAACTTATTTAGTAAAAAAAATAAAGGTTTTAAGCTTTTAAATGAGTCAGTAAATTATACTTGATAAAAAATGTCCAATAAAATACAAATAATTTATGTCTAATTTTATTAGTTTCATCATCCCAATCAATAATCTTGCCAAGTGAGAGTTTTTGTGATCAAGACTATTAAAGAGATTCATATTTATATTTACTTGGTAACCTGCCAGTTTTAAGTCATAGCAAAAGGAAATAAAAAAGTAAAAATCAAAAGCGGGCCAAGATCTATCTTGTTCAGGTTTTTCCATTTTACATGAAGTTATTTTTCACCTCAACTTGATGACACAATTTTATACTTAAACAATGTCTTTCCAACCAAAGAAGAGCTTATAACTATTAACCTTAGTTGGATGCCTTAGTGTCGGGTCATAGAATACAAGACAGGCTTTGTGTTTGAACCTTATATGGCATCCAAGGCCTTGTACCAAACTAAGCTATACTTAGTAAACAAATATTATGAATAGATTGTGATAGTATTTATATTCAAAAATCAAAGGTCAACAATTTTGGTAATTTATGATTACTAACAGATTTATGGATAGTTAAAGTTAGTATGGTGAGATTAGTATGGTGAGATTAGTATGGTGAGATTATCTGTCTCCATACAAGAAATATGCAGCATTCATGGCTCAAACAATCAGCATTAGTGTGAAATTTAAAAACTATTTTTTCTTAAAACAAGTTTTTTTGGAAATTACACTTAAGTTCAGTGTTATCATTCTGGTACTGAGGGGAGTTTCTTTCCATTTATCTTCTTTAAGATAGTGCAAACAGTTAGCATCTTGATTATATCATTACTTTCTCTCTCAGTTACAAGTGTTACCCATTTTTTTAAATTTTTTTTTTTTTATTTGAGCGCAACAAAATAACCATATTCTATGCTCAATGTTGCAAAACAGAAACTAGCACATTGCTTTATCATCATCAGTCTGATGACTGGGTGTGGTTTTAGGGTCATGGCAAATCTGGATATCTGAACAGCTCCTTCCATATTGCCCTGTTGAATTTGAGTTGTTGTTTGATTGATCTTCCAGTTTAATCAGTACTATTGCCAGACCATTTTATTCCTGCCTAAGATGCAACTTTGGAAGACAATCATGAAAAAACTGTTTGCTTTTATGATGATATTGAAAAGAACAAGTTCTTAAAAAAATAATTATAACTCCCAATATGAAGAATGGTCAACCTCTAAAGCAAGAAACTCATGGCACATTGCATCATTAGTTGTGATTTCAGTCAATAGTCAATCAAATTACAATTAATATAACTTTTAACACCAGTCCCTCAATTGCTTCAACCATCAAGTGAACTTAAAGGTAGACAAAACAGACAGCTTCTAGCATGACCTTTTGGCAGTGGCTATCAGGAGTGTTGACTGTCATGACTGTTCAGTCTTGATATTTTATGACCAGCTCGTATTGCTGTTCCCACTTAACAGTGCTTTGCCCAATGGTCTTTCAAATGCTGTTATGCTGTGTAATATGGTCAAACCATGCCATCTTCTGATGCTTAATAGTGATGAGAAGAGACTCCTGTCAGCCGATAAAACTTTTAACCTTGCTCCATATATACTCATTGGTTTTGTGCTCCCAGTAGATGCAGAAAAGCTTTCTCAAATATCTGGATCTTTTTCCCTGTCTCAACCAGGAATGTCCAAGTCTCACACCCATAATGGAGGATGGAAAGCTGATGTTGCTTCTCCATATCCGTTCTAGTCTGCCATTCACTGCTGTGGCTGTGAGAATCCACACATGGATTTCTCTGTTGCTCCCAAGTATTTGAAGCTGGAAACTTCCTCCAGTGATTTGTTATCCATTGAGATGCTGGCATTGTTGTTGCTTGTGCTATTTATCATTACTTTGGATTTAGCTGGTATAGAACAACACAAAGATGTTTTATAGAGTTGCTTGTTAGCTATTTTGTCTGTATATTTTTAGTTTTATACTTCGTCTTTTAGTTGAGGACATTAGTCTAAATGTAAATAATGATAATTTTTCATCCAAGAAATTCAGACAAATTATCAATCAAAAAAACTGAGCAACAAAAAAGAGCAAAAAATAACAATATGAATTCAATGAATAATGGGGGGAAAATAAGAAAGACTAGAAACTTGCAACTATAAACTTGTTTTGGTAAGCACCACCAATATCATGTCATTTAAAAAAAAAACACTATTGTTCATCTAATACAAAGCCCAAGAACCCCTCTAAGATAGAAGTTAATTTAGTAACCCTCTAAGTGTGTATCAAGGGGAAGAAACAAGGGGTGCATGTCAAAAGGATGTGTAGGATAGAGCAGCTGAGCATAGACATGTTGTGGTACATTATCTTGCATGATTACTAGAAATAAGATTACAATTAACAGTCAGAACTTATAGTTTTGCATTTTCTATTTTTGTGAATATTTGCAGTTTTGCTTTTTATTTTACTTAATCGAAATTGAAAAAAATATGAGCAACAAGGCAAAAAAACATTAAATTTGAACTCAATGGGTCAACAAAAAAGAAACAAAAAAAAAAGGAAAAAGTGTACTAACTTTATAAAACAAAATTTTCCTAAATAAAATCTTTTAAATGTTTATGTTTGAGATATATATTATAGATATATGCTTAAATGTTTAATTGATTTTGCAATCCCAAAAAAAAAAAAAAAAAAAAAAAAAAAAAATTAAGAAAAAATGACCTAAGATTACAAGATAGCTAAATAGCAAAAATATCTCGTTTGGGAGAATTTTATAGTCAAAACAACATTTGAAGCTAATAAGTGGCAAAAATTTATTTTATTGCAGTAGTTTTCTCTAAATGAGCAAATCATACATCAGACTGCTTGATTTCTCTTGATCTTAATGGCAAGAGGGAAAGGAAAAATAATTAAGTACAATACAACAGGAAAAAAAAACCCAAAAAAAACCAAGGCTTCCAATACATAACTACTGATCCACAAGGTTATATTATTGCAATTCCAGAAATAGAGGCAAGTAGAAAAACATTGATTCTTTGCCTCATTCACTATCTTCAAGGTTTTTGATAGCTCAACAGTATTTTCTACCCACAAAAAAATAAAAAATAAAAATAAGCGCTGTGATTTTTTAGAATCTTAATATACTTAACATGTCTTCTCAAGTACAGTTGCAACAAAATAATTAGATTGATGCAAAAAGTCATTGCCTTATTTTACACAACAATGTTAGGAAAATCTTTGAAGTGTCTGAAATCCAATCAGCTCTTGTTTTTGCATGCATACTGAAGAAACTGTTTGTGATAATTTTAATCAGTATGTCTGTCTGTGTTAGGGTAGCAAGCTAATCCCTATTGCAGACAACTGATCAGGCCCTTTCGTATTTCTTAAAAACCCAGAGTAAATCTGTGGTTGATATTGTGACTATGCTGAGTAGACCTTGATTATAGTTTGTGGAAGAGAGCTCATCATCATCATCATCATCTGAGGTGACCATGAAGTTAATAGATATGAACAAAAATAATGCAGACATAACTATTTAAATTTAAGATAATAATGCAGAAATTCTCCTTCCAAACAGGTTTTATTAAAAGAACAGACATTTTACGCCTATTAAATTTATTAATCATCTTTTCTAAATTCTGAATCACTATTCACAAATTTATCCTAAAAATGTAAGATATAGCTGAAATTAATGCTATGTCCAATATTTTAACTGGCATAAGTCAACCATGGGCTGAAGTTAAAGAAAATTGAAAGTGTTTTAAGTAACTAAGATAATAGAAAATTAATTTAGAAAAAGAAGATGAATAAATCTGACAGACATAGAATGTCTATCCTTTTTTTAAAACCTGTTTGGAGGAACAATTGCTACCTAATTATACTGAAATATTTGGATGTATATCCATATTTTAGCACATTTTAAGGATTTTTGGTAATATATTTTTCACAAGTCAAAATGATAGTATAACCAACAGAAAGCTTGCAAAGTCCCAAAAAAAGAAAAAAGGGAAAAAAAAAAAGGGAAAAAGAAAAAAGGGAAAAAAAAAAAGGGAAAAAGAAAAAAGGGAAAAAGAAAAAAGGGAAAAAGAAAAAAGGGAAAAAGAAAAAAGGGAAAAAGAAAAAAGGGAAAAAGAAAAAAGGGAAAAAGAAAAAAGGGAAAAAGAAAAAAGGGAAAAAGAAAAAGGGAAAAAGAAAAAAGGGAAAAAGAAAAAAGGGAAAAAGAAAAAAGGGAAAAAGAAAAAAGAAAAAAGGAAAAAAAGAAAAAAAAGAAAAAAAGAAAAAAAAGAAAAAAAGAAAAAAAAGAAAAGAAAAAAAGGGGAAAAAAGGGGAAAAAAAGAGAAATGGAAAAAAAAAAAAAAAAAAGAGACCAAAAGCAGACACAAAAACTAACAGTGCTCTATGCCGAGATTATCAAAACAGTAAAAATGCTTTACAACATCACACCTCAGAAAGAGATAAATTTAGGCTGCAACATAAGTTCCACAGACTGTTACCACTGAGAATAACCTCAGTATACACTTTTATATTTACATATACCCATACATATAATAAACATTTTTACTCATAAATATAGCATATCTTAAAAGGATATTAAATATATATATTTCTAATTTATTTGTTTATATATTATTTTTAATGAATACTCATGTTTGAGTAGATGCTCTGTTTTTATTATTAAACAGTATATTTATTAATTTATTTACATTTACAGGCCTGAATATTCAAGAAATTTTGTTAGAAAAGTGTGTCCTCTGGCAGGATTTGAACTTTCATCAACTAGGGGAAACCATCATTAGATCTGGCATGCTGAGACTGGCACATAAAACCTTATCAATCAAAGCCCAAATAGGATAAAAACATTGATTGAATCCAGAGACTTGACCAAAAGAGTTGCAAGTTCAATACAGTAGAGGGGGAACAAAACTGATATTGAGATACCTGGAAGAGGCATGAATTGTGGAACTAGAACAATCTACCTCAGTAAACAAAAAGGTTTCAGTTCAAAATTTCAATCACCTGAAGAAGGTTAACATGTACAATGGCCAAAATGTCATGAATATAGCAAGAAAGATGAGGACAACAGTCCGAAGAATGTAAACAGTGAAATTACAAATTCAATATCTTGTTTGTACTCAGTTAATACATGAATGCTGTATAACTTCTTGAATCCGTTTTCCCCTGTCCATAAGTAGCAGATATGGACAAACACAACAGGAAATTAGTCTCAAAGGAGAGTTTTAAAAAAATTTATATCTCAATATGTTGTGTAGGATATAGCTTAGTTTCCTAAATAAAAAGTGGGGTGGTTACATGACAGTTATTTGGAGATCTTGTGAGACAGAGGCATGTCTTTCCAAATCCACTGCAGGAGTGGGTCTTTCTTGCTTGCAAGTTTCCAACCTTGCAAAGATAATGTTTTCATTTTTACTTTTATGGGAGAGATTAACCGATGGTGACCTAGAGCTACAGGATCTAGGTCAGCAGGTTAGTTTCTTTTTTTTCATGGTGGTTGAATCTATGAGAGTAGGGCTCATAAACAGAAGATTCAAATCAAAATCAGTAGCTGATTATTTTCAGTGAATTTTTTTTTTTTTCTGTTTCACATATTTGAGATTTATGGATATTTTTAATCTTAAAAATACTTTCTGCCACATCTTCACCAATTAAAAAAAAAAATTTACTATATCTTCACCCATCCTATACTATCCTGATTCATTAAAAACAAATCTTTCTGTCACATTGTGACCCTATTTAAAAAAATAAATCCTTTTTATAACATTCTCATCCATTAAAAGTCCTTTCTGCCACATGCCATATTAACAAAAATTTTAAAAAAAAATAAAATTGCTTATTTTAATTAATTTGGAAGATTGATCAAGTTTCATTCTTGAATAAAATGAAACCATCTCGTTGCTATTTTTCTCAGCCTCTTGGCAGATTTAACTAACAAGTGTTTCTCTTAATTTCCTGCCTGTTTTTCTTCTCTCTTGTGTGCTGCCTAAAAGTAATCATTACAGTAATCAGTTGCCAGGTCAATGACCTGCAGCCAGAGGGAGAGAGACTAAAATTGCTGAAAAAATTACTTGATTTTCTTCAGTTAAATTTTTTTTTTATAGAGATGACTTTAAAATATAATGTAACAACTGAGGCTCAATTTATTTTGATCAACATAGCAAAAATAAATTGAAAATTCATTTATTCAGAAACTCGATTATAAGAGTTGTAATTAGCATGCTTAGCACACAGACGATTAGAAAATTAGAAAATTCCATTTTATCAAAGTGCTCCACATGACCTCATGCCATAAGAGCAGATGTCAATGATACAGAAATTCACAAGCTCTTCTAATAAACTTCTGTTGAAAGTAAACTTTTCAATAGTACTCCAAACAAGTTGTACCGGAGTCAGATTAATAAATAATGATGTATAAATAGAACACTGACTTCCCATGCATTTGATAGTAAGTTCAATGCTCAGTAAAACACTACCAGATTGAACTGAATTCAAATTTAATATATTTATGAAGTCAACTAGGAAGTAGAAAGACTAAGATTTATTGAAGGCATGAAAATAATGAAGGAGGAGGAGTATTCATTATTGCAGCACATCATTGATTTTCAAATAACTTTAAAACCATAAGCTGTTTTTTTTTTTTTGTGGAGCAAGTCAACACACAGACACACAATCTCATTTTTTAATGATTATTAATCATCTTGTGGTCTTTCACTTGGTCAACAAATCTGTAATGAATGTATACTTCTGCTTGGTTTAGAAAAAAAAAAAAAAAATGGTGTCAGGCCATCAATTGCTGAAAAAAAAAAAAATCAGTGGAATTTTTTATAATAAAATTAGTTTTAATTAAAATCCAAGATGGCATGTGCAATTAAATGTATTGATAGATGATAGGAGTTGAGGTTTCTGCACTTGGAAGTTGTCATTGATGGAATAATTTTCAATCACAAGCGAATTCAATCAGAGACACTGGGTTCAAGATTGCATTTTTGACATATGTTGATTTTATCTTCATTCCTGAACAAAAACTGGCTGTCAGAATTTTAGAAAAATCAAAACAAAAATGCCCGAATATTATCTAAAAATAACAGCTCTTGGATATGAAGAAATTGGAACACTTTTCAATAATCATATTTAGTAATTGTACATATATTTATGTTTTGTCTTTGATCTGAAGAGCAAAGTGCAATAACCAGTTATTTTTCTGTCTATCCTTGCTCTTCCTTTCCCTCCCGTTTTATATACACAAATATTGTGCATATAGACTTTCAAAATGTCCCTTTGTAAAAACTTAATTTTTGCACTACAAGATTACTTATTCATTTATTAATTAATAAGTTTAAAATATAGACTAAATTTGACAATAAGGAACAAGTGGGAAGATAAAAGAATTTAACATGTTTTTATTATCTAATTTAGCTTCATCAGAATTTTTTTTTTTTAGGTGTGAGAGTGAAATAATGTGGAATTGTTTCAATTTTTAAGTCCTTTTTTTTTTGTTTAATTTTTAGTTTATCTTGAATGTATGAGAAATATAATGTATGCCTGAATTGAAAGCATTAAAATATAGATTAGATCATTTGAAAAGAAATTTGAATTTTACAAAGTATTACGTTTACAACTATTGATGATATGAAGAACAAGTGTATTTATCAAGGGTTTTATTGTAGATTGATTAAACCAATAAAAACAAAACAATTTAAAAATTGAAACAGAAATGCATTATTTCATTTAGGGGGGGGAAAAAAATTCTGATTAAGCTGAATAGTAAATCTCATTAGATTTCTGAGGATTTTCTTTTTTGTCCCTCAATTGCAACATCCTTTTAAACCCAACAACTATTCTGTAGTTAAACAATATTAAATCTTATCACTATCACACTGTTGCTACAGCTATGCTACTTCTAAACCTACTAAATCACACACAAGTCATGCAACAGAGTCCATTTCTACAAATGGAAAGGAATGAAACTATCCAGCATCTCATTCTTTTATTTAGCTTAATCAGAATGTTTCTGGACTTCAAATAATTAAGCTAGTCTTCAAGATTCAATTTCTAGATTGTTTTGTTTCTGTTGGTTGTATTGCCATCACATGTTTATCTGGGGGCGTTTGTATTTGTTTGATTCTTGTAATGTTGAAATATTTGAGTGCTTATTAGTGTATCTTGATTGTAAGAGAAATGTAATGGATGCCTGAAGTGAAACATCAGATAATAGATTAGATCATTTGAAAACATTTGGATTTTACACGACGTATTGCATTTACAACTATTGACGACATGAAGAACAAGTATATTTGGTGAAGATTTATTGCAGGTCGATTATTAATATTCCTTCTAGGTATTTTTTCTGTAAGAGGTTGTGTTCTTTTATTTTTTTAAAGTAGCATTTTTAGCAATCAAATTTTATATATAAAATACAAATACATCTCTTATTGGGCAGTTCCACATATTGGCAGGATTATTCTGCATAATCCTATTGAAATGTCTGGGGGGTGATTGCTTCAAGAGTCTGCACAGAGAACTAATCACCATAACTCTTTTCAGCACACAAAGATTGAAGACATCAAGTACATATACACACTGCAACACATACAAGTGATTTATTTATTTTTTTTATTTAAACTGTCTTAGCAAACCTTCCTCTCAATATTCTAAAACCCACAGAGAAAGGAACTAAATTACTCAGATCACATGGAACCAGTATACAATTTTTTTAACTCAGAATTTTCTATATTCTTTTACTTTCTCCATCAACTTTTGAAAAACATTTAATCTATTTCTTTGGTGAAGTAACCATGCTGAGTAAGAGGTCACGACTTGGATCCCCAGCTGTTGATAATGATAGTAAGAAGTTTCCTGAGTACTAACAATGATATGTGTTGCTTCCAGAGTTATTCAAAACTTATTAAATTATTAGCAGGAGTAAAACCAAACATAAGCTTTTTAAATGAGATCTGTATAATTTATAACACAGTTAAAGAAAGGAAATGTTTAACTAAGAATAACTATTTTACTACCTTTTAAAATAGTCATTATCATTATTCCTTTTCAAGGTGCATTTTCAATGGTCATATAGACAATTTTGCAAAGCAATTAGTAGCTTAAACAGTAGAGGAACAAAATAATTTCATTTGTTCCTGGTAATGGTAATATTAGCCATTTTTCCTACAAGGAAACATTTGACATCTACTCATTGCTAACTGAGTATATTAGAGCATATAAAAAAAAACATAGTAAGGTCACACTCCACTTGGTCATACAAGATACCCTTGTGATTATCACAATCCTTGCTGTCTTAACCCCGTTTGGATTGTGAGGTGTATGAACAGCCCCATAATTTATTTTCCTTAATATTAACAAGTCATATTTCCATGATTAGTTAAGTAGCTTTCTGAATACCTCTGTCAAATAACTACAAAGTGTTTCTAGTTTTAGTTATAATATTTGTGTGAATTACTAGTTTTTTTGTTTTTTTTTTACTGAAAATAAACTTATTTTTTGCATATTTTTTTTTAGTCTTTACACATGTTCAAGTTGCTATTCCTGTTTCTTTTTATTTTGCTAAAGAGTAAAATGATAAGTGGCCTAAATTGAGAAGTCCTATGGGGGGGAAAAAAAAATGTTGCTTTAATGGGAATTAAACCTGCAGCACCCCCCTTTTTTTCAGCCAAAGTGTGCCTCTACCAGTTCAGTCACAGAGCCAAACTGACTAGGCAAGGTTTGAATAGACCTATTAACAAAAGAGTTTTTCTTGTTGAGGCTTCTGGGAATCTATATCTGTTAGCTTCATTTTTGTACCCAAAATTATATTAAGAAATTTAATATTGGCCTTACATGTGTGCAGTGGTGCAGTGGATATTGACTCGGACCGACAAATTGGGGAGCCAAGTTCGAATTCCTTGAATTCGCTTATGCGCAAATACCCTTGGAAAAGGTATGAATCTTTCTTCCCTCCAGTTATGGGTTAAATAACAGAACAGATTGGGTTCTATAGCCTTGGTTGGTAACCAGTCTACTACAGAAAGTAATGGCAACCTACTGTGGGATGATAATCTGCCCAGTCAGTCACGTCTCTTTCAAGACATGATCACCCAAGCTTGTATCACATATGGCACATAACTGACTGAGTTCTATTTTTCAAAATAAAACCATTCTAGTATATTCTTTTCTTTTTTCTATAAAAAGCAGACAGTGTACTCAAGACAATATATAACAAGAAAATTAATATCTAAATGACATATCTGTAATATTTTAAATGTATAGTTTGAAAACTGTCACAGTACTAATACTGTGAAAATGCCCCACTGTATTACGAAAGGGTTAAGAGAGTTTTGTTTTTAACATTCTGTCTTAAGTGCATCAGAAAGAAATATTGTCTTGAGTTCACTCATCTGATGACCTTGTCAAGATTTAATGTACCTTGATAGTTACATGGGTTTGAAAGAACTTACCTTTTGGGCTGCACTGAGCACTTTGTCCAAAAATCGCAGCCATTCGAAGACAAAGACGGGCCGCTTTGACTCCTGGATTTTTTTCAGAGCTTCATCATTCAGCAGGAGGCTATGAGCAAGCTCCATGGTGTTCAGGACACACATGTAGATTTTGTAATGGTTCTCCTACAGGGAATTAAACCAAATATCTGAAAGAGAAACCGACATAAATTAGTAAGGCTAATTAGAAGATATCATCTGAGAAGTTGATGTAAAAAGGACCAATGTAATCTTTTGTACAATCTTAGAGAGAACTCACAAGTATCTTTAAGGTTTATTGATATGATAGGAGCCCTCTTGCATAAATGAACTTGTGTCAGACTAAGCTACTGACTATAGACTGTGTGCACACATCTTTCAACCAGTTCACACAGGCCATTAAAATAATGGAATATATGAAATGGGCAATTATTCATTGTTTTATTCTACTCTTCAACCTTCTGATGTCTGCAACTTTGGAAGCCTGTTGTCTTTCTATATAGGCTTTGGAGAAATGGAAATTTCATTTAAATCCAAAAGTTTATTCTTTCAGATTCAAAATGATATAACTGTATAAGATGTGCCTATTTTGCAAGTCATTTTACTTCATTATCATCATCGATTAGTTGTCTTTTCTGTGAGCCACAAATAGCAAATATTTTTCAACAGATGAACATAATCAAAAAGCAAATGTTTATTATCTTCAGTTAACCAAGGTTTTATAACAAGCATGGTAATTTTTTAGAAAAGCTTGATTTACTTGACTGCCTTCACATCAGCTGGTACAGAGATGATGACCTGAACTGTTAACTTTAATTTGTTTTAATAAAACAGCTGATGTTAATTTTGAAATTGGAATCAATCTTGTAAGAAATTTTGTACCTCCATTAAGATATATCAATCAAATACTGTTTGAGCAAGTAGAGATGGATTGTCAACTAATTTACCAAATAGTTTGTCATGATATAGTAACATTTTCTTGATATATCATCATGTAGCACCCTTTTTGACTGGCATTAAGAGTATTAAATACAGTCAGTCAGTCAAGTGCCGTACATGATACACGCTTGGGCAATCATATCTTGAAAGAAACATGACTGACTGGGCAGAAGATTATCCCACAGTAGGTTGCCATTGCTTTCTGTGGTAAACTGGTTGCCTGCCAAGGCTATAGAACCCAATGTGGTGTCCTGTTATTTAACCCATAACTGGAGGAAAGAGACAGATTAATACCTTTCCCAAGGGTATTTGTGTGTAAGTGAATGCAACAAATTCAACTGGAATTCAAACTCGGCTCTCCAATTTCTCGTTCCGAGCCAATATTCACTGTACTACAACACACATCCTGTATTAAATACAGATAGCAAAAAAGATTTTTCATTAAGTTTAGGAACTTCTGATGTCATCCTTCTTAATGTTGCTAATGATGATAATTGAAAATCCTGTCTTAATCTATCATACAATGATTGTGATGCTGCATAGTACTATATCCAAGCTGTATTTCATCCCAATCATTTTAGGAGCCATTGCTGAAAAGTGCTGACTTAAGATATCCTTCTTGTAATCAAAAGCCACAAAATTTAAATATTAAATAATTTCTGCCAATGTCAACCAAGTATCAACCATATCTACACACTTTTTTGGACAGGCTGCTAATATAACACTTACCTCCAATACTACTGATAACTTTTGACAACTGAACAGTTACAATATTTTTCAATAAAAAATGCTACAACTGGACACAGTCTTTTTTGTTGTTGATTAGACTTTCTTTCAAATTTAATCTAATTCTAAAAAAGCTTTCATTTCATCATCAATCTGATTTTGAGCAATACTGGAGGATTTTTTTTCTATATCCCTTTAAACAGAAGTGTTGATATTTGACTCTTTGGCAGATCTGGCCACACAGATGTTGGATTTGGGAGGCATATTTTTCAATAATATGGTATCAAAATTTGAAAGTCAATGTAGTTGATAAAAAGCTGTATTGTTTGTAACATTCAGATTGACATTTAGAACTGATTTTCTTCATCACTCTCTCATAGCTTTGCCTTTTGGAAAAAACTGATAATTTATTCATCTCACATAGTTTTGTCTAGCTGGCTTTTATAATTTGTTTTGCAAGCAACAACCCAACACTTCCAGAGCATTGCTGAAAACTAGGTAATATCTGAAATGATAGATCACTCGACTTTTACCTCTCCCCAACTCATACCAATAAGTTAAAAAAAAACAAAAAAAAACAAAAAAAAAACAGGCATTTTAGAAGGTTGCCTTAAACCATGTTTTATTGGTTTTGAGGTATATTGTCAAAGATTTGCAAAATCTTACATAATCTTTTAATTATTAAGTTAAATTTCTGGCACTTGTCAACATAAGCTGGTTTTCTCCCAGATTGCTGCTCCTCCAGTTTCTGATTTGAAACTAGCATTATTTACTTTTGGTTAAAGAAAATAAGCAGAACAATGGATTTTAAAATGAACAGTAATAGTAATTTAACATATTCAACACCCAAGAGGTACTTGTCAAGGACTGATAAGCTATTTACAAGTTTATTGCTGTCCTATAGAGACTTAAAAACAAAACATAATTTAAGAAAATGACAGGTGAACATGTTTTTATATAATTTTTTTTAAGTACTTGATAATTTTACAAATGTTGGAAATATCCATAATATAATTTTAAGAATGTTGATTCTAAACTTACAATAGTCATCAACCTTATTTTTTGATGTCATGTATGGTAATCTATACTGTCAAAATGGGCACGTTTTAAACACACACACACAAATGTAAAAATTCATTATTCATTGCAAAAATATTTCTCTTCAGACAATAATGTCCTGAATATATGTTATTTATAAAATCAATTAAAAGCTTACCTAATTAAATAATGTGATAGTAAAACAAAAAATGCAATAAACTATTTGAAACACCAGCTGTATAGCCCAGCATTGCTCGGGTTTTTTAGTGGTTATGTTGAAATAGTAAGGACAAGCGCTTATTCAAAGAGGTTCAGTATGAGGTTGCTGTGATGATTAAGTAACAAAAAAAAAAAAAAATGCAAAGTAAGTATTGGTTTTTGTTGTATTTGTAAAATGGGGTTCGTGCTTGGTTAATTTTCACTATTTTCAAACTATTGTCTTCATCTTTGTTGCCATTTGTATGAAGTTTCGGCTGTTGTACGCTCCAGCCTTCTTCAGACCTTCAATTACCATGATTTGATTTTGGTTGAGTTTGAGTGAAGTGTCATGGAGAAATGCATAAGTGCACAAAAGACCACCCAAAATTATGTTTGTCATTGATTCTTGACAGATCCTGTAGATTTATTCAAAAACATTTTTGTGTACATCAAAGTTTCAGACCTTGATCTACAAGTTACCTGATTTTGATTGAATTTGCATAAGGCATCTCAGAGAAGAGTTCGTAAATTCTAAGTGTTTTGGTGGTTCCTGCCGTACCCTGTGAATCTATTCGAAATTCTTTTGCATACATCAAAGTTTCAAGTCATGATCAACAAGTGACCCTATTTTGGTTGAAATCAGACCAAGGGTTTCAGAGGAGTAGGGTTTGTTAGAATAGAGACACACACAGACATTTTTTTTTTTTTTTAATCATATCACCCCAAGCAAGGCGGTAACGCCACTGATGTGCAGGGGGCTACGTAATAGTGAAAAGATTGGAAAAGAGAAAGCCGGAAATCACATCCTAAACAGGGAACAAAGGATGAGCCTCTTAACCTGTTCAATAGACGTGGGTGAAGTGTGAACCGGGCGATAGATCTATCTACTCCAATTGAAAAAAAAAAAAAAAAAAAAAAAAAGAAACCAAAGTGAGAAAATTGGAAAAGAGAAAGCCGGAAACCACATCCTAAACAGGGAACAAGGGATGAGCCTCTTAACCTGTTCATCCTGAAATAAAGAATTAAAATTCCTGAACCTTTTCAATTCATTTGTATAAAAATGAAAGGTGTTTAAAAAATGTCAAAACTATTGGATTTTCTGATATTCATCTTATCAAGTCATTGTCACACATACTCTCAAAATATTTCTGAAAATCATAACTTATTTATAAATGGAACTTTGTCTCTGTGTGTCCCCCCGTTACCTATAGACTCCGAAACAGCTGAACTGATTTTCTTGAAAATTTACAGTTGTACTATAAGCGTCTGCGAGTATTCTTAGCGAGGTTTTGTGTCGAGGTACCCCTAATAAATATCGGAAATAGATAATCGAAAAAAGTGGGTCATAGAAGGAGTGGTCCGATTTTAATCAAATTTGATACACCCATAGAAAAAGACATCAGAAATGATATTCAGAAGTTTCCAGGTTGCAGTTCTTACAATAGTGCAGAAAATCGATAATATATATATATAAAAGGCAAGATGTGTGTGTGTGTGTGTGTGTGTGTGTGTGTTTATCTGCCTGTATGACTGTATTTTTTTCAGCCCTTTTAGTTTTTGCTTCGGGTTTGGCTCTAAGTAGGTATAATTGTAGTTCTTAGTCTCAGCCATGATACCATTTACTCAGAGAACTTATTTAGCCTTCAAAATTCAGTTTACGATGAAAGAAACTTATTTGATATCGATACCAGGAAATCAAAATTTGACTTACATTCATTCATTTTTCTTTCAGTCTACGGTTTCACTTTAACTGGAAACAACTATTGCTTTTAGTCTTTTGTGCCAATGTCTAAAGAGTCTGACCATGGATTAGTTTTAAAACTTTCATTATACCCGAGCAACGCCAGGCTATACTGCTAGTCTAAAATAGCCAAAAATTGTAAATTAAACAAGGATTCAGAAAGAGTTGGGGGAGTCTAAATGGTAACTACAAAGGTACAGAAGCTTGGAAAACTTACTCTGATAAGAAAAGAACTCCAGAATTTGTTTGTGAGATACTCAACACAGAGGCTTACATCAAGTACCTTGAGGTGGTAGTACTAACCTTGGTCAAAGGGGTGGCTGCTAAAAGTTGTTTGGTTGTTTGTTTTTTTTTAATGGCATATCAACCTCAGCAGGTCATTTATTGCCAACTAAAATTTATTTATTGCTGGTAATAACTTTTTCTTTCAACAATTTATTATTGTTTTTTTTGTTTTTTTTAATATAAGTCTTTGTCTAGTAATACTTTTTTCTTTTCAAGTACCAAGATTCATTGGGATTTGTTTTTAAGGGCAGAGTCCTCAAGTCCTACCCTGTTATTTAACCTGTAACTGGAGGGAAGGGACGAATTAATACCTTTCCCAAGGGTACCAGTGCTTAAGTGAATGCAAGGTATTCAACTGGAATTCGAAATCAGCTCACCGATTTCTCTTTCTGAGCCGGTATCCACTGCACCACAACGCACATCTGTCACTAAACTCTTACAGCACCTGGTATTCCCAAGCGGTCACTGGCTACTGAAAGATTCTATATCTGGCAAAAGAACTACACCATTCCACACAAGCAGGAGGACCCAGTCATGGCTGCTAGACAATTTCTGCAACCACACACACATGACCACCCAACTCCCCCTGACTGCAGCCCCCCTTGATTGTTATACATGAGCACAGTTGAAAAAGAGCCCTACAAAACTCCCTGTAACATCAAAGATGAACCGAAGGCAAGATTCACAGCAGCATTCACCAACTCAAACAAGGAGAACATCCAGAAGAGATTCCAAAGTTGTCTGGAGGCTGTGGTTGAAGCCAATGGCAATTTTATTAAATTTACTCTGTAGTCTTTCAGGATATTTTTTTGAGATGCCAGTGTTATTTTCATTTTTGCATAATTTAGACGACAATTTATACATCGCAGTATGTAAATATGTAACAGATTCTGGAGACAAAAATTGTCTAGCACAAAACTGAGAAACAACTTTCATAGCAGCTGAACTAACAATGAATTCAATTTAATCTTTCCACTTCATGTCAGCCAAGAATGTTGCAAGGAGACACTCTCCTGAAGGTTAGCACTGATTAGAACCTCTAATAGTTTGCCAGAAGGAAATAGAAGGCTAATAGGCCAATAGTTAAAAGGATCAGACAGATCACTGAAGTTCTTAAAGACTAGAACAACAGAAGAGAATTTCCAACAAGCAGGAAAGCAATAGGCAGCAAGGAATTTAGAAAAGAGTTCCACAAACAGGATGTGCAAGAGAAGAAACTATTAACATAGAACTTACATTTACATTTCACAATTTCAACAGCAAATTTATGAGGCCTAGTGACTAATCTAGTATTACACTTAAATTCATGAAGTCTAGAAGAAAGTTCAACAATTACCTTGAAAATATTTACAGAAAATACCAGATCAGAACTGATAACATTGCAGATTATCCTTTTGAGTTTGCTAAGAATCTCTAGATATATAACACAAGCACCAGACCAGATGTGGCAGCAATATTTAATGCATGGTTGAATGGTAGACTTATAAACATTTAAAATGGATTTTGGAAAGAAAATTGTTTAGCAGATCTATATATATATAAGTTTATAAAAATAATAATTTCATGAATAAATTCATTAATTTTATGAATAAGTTTTGAAAGTTTCATTAAAACTTGAATAATAATAATTATTTTTATTTTTTTTTTTAAGAATTTACAAATGTGTTCATCACCAGAAAAAATTCCCTATAGTTAACTCAGGTGCCTAACACTGACAGATTTTTTTTTTATCAAAATTTCTAAGTTAGAAAAAATTAAAAAATATAATATAATTTAACAGATACTTTCGTCTTTCCTCTTAATAATAACAAACATCTTAATAATAAAACTGTTTTTATTAAGTTTGGAGCCTTTTATTCATCATGCTATGCTGTATTTTTAATGAGAAAGTGGAGGTGCCTACATTAAATTTATGTAAAAACTTTTTTTAATTCATTTGCTTGTTTATGTTTAATGGTAGTAAACTAATAATCTAAAATAGTTTAATGTTTAAAATAAAAATAAATTATTCATAAAAGAATTCAATTTTATCAATGAATAATTCTTATGAATAATAATATTAAAGAAAAATATTTAAATAATTTTATGACCTTTGACATTGAATGGAATTTTACATAAGTAAATTTTGCAGTAAAAACAAAAATTTGTTAAATCTTTGGAAAATAAACTTTTTTTTTTCGAGAAGAACCTTAATTATCTTTATGTGAAACGGTAAACAGACTTGAACATATTTAAACTTTAATTTAAAAATTTTAAATAAGCTTAAAATTCAAAGTAACAAGTAGACCATGATTCCAAAATATTTTTCATTTTTGCATAGTGAATTACAGACCACGAGTTTGTT
This sequence comes from Ascarosepion bandense, assembly GCA_037127315.1. NCBI lineage: Eukaryota > Metazoa > Mollusca > Cephalopoda > Sepiida > Sepiidae > Ascarosepion > Ascarosepion bandense. The sequence continues at coordinate 6,423,337 of JBBBDQ010001014.1, read as the reverse complement.
TTTTCTAATCTATATGTAAAAAAAATATAGCAACTGAAAAAAATTAAATCTTATACTTACATCAAATAAATAAGGTAAATGATTTTTTCAAATGTAAAGAAAAATTTCTTTGAATTTCTAAATCCAACAACACTAGAGTAGCTATCACAAATGCCCTACCGCTTTCATTCGATCAATGAACATTTTAAACCAGCCTCCAGTTCTGTCCCTTCTCTAGATTTTGAATTGGCTATCTAATATAGAACACTGCAAAGCAAAAGGTTTATGGTGAATTACTATAGATATTAAATTATTACAAAAGATTTATTGATTACTTGTTTTTAATAAGTTCTTTTTAAATAAAAATGAAAATATAATTAGAAGTAGGAAAGAGTAAATAACTTAAACCATAATAGAAAAGCAGCAGTTGTAAATTCACTACATGGATGCAGCTGGCAAAATATCTCAAAAGAAAATCCTTTATCCTGGATTAGTATGCGATGTGAATCGCATACTAATTCACGATTAATTTGTACTAGTAGTATAGCCTGACATTGCCCAGGTGTAATGGAAGCTTTAAAACTAATCCATGGTCCTGAAAGACTAAAAAGTAATAGTTGTTTCCACTTAAAGCAAAACGTAGACTGAAAGAAAATGAATGGATGTAAGTCAAATTTTGATTTCCTGGTATCGATATCAAATAAGTTTTTTTTTGTTGTAAACTGAATTTTGAAGGCTAAATAAGTCCTCTGAGTAAATGGTATTATGGCTGAGACTAAGAACTACAATTATACCTATTTAGAGCCAAACCAGAAGTAAAAACCAAAATAAAAAGGCTGAAAAAAATACAGACATACAAGCAGATAAACAGATACACACACACAAACATCTTGCCATATATATATATATATATATATAATCGATTTTCTGCACTATTGTCAAGAACTGCAACCTTGAAACTTCTGAATATTGTTTCTTATGTCTTTGTCTATGAGTATCAAATTTGATTAAAATCGGACCACTCCTTCTATAATCAGATTTTCAAAGTTCCATTTATAAATAAGTTTAGATTAGATTAGATAGATTTAGATGTGGTGATGAAGTTAGTGAAAAACCAACTGACAAAATTTTTTACTGGTATACCATACAAAAATAGACCAACACCAAATTCTACAATTCAAAGAAATATCTGTAACTTTATTAGTCCTGACCTAGATTCTTGGCATCAGTCACTTTCTCACCTCCATAATGTGCTTTTTGTATAAATACTTTCATGGTAATTGTTTTGATGTACTTTCTGCTATAGTACATAGACTTTATGAGTTTAAGTGCAACACTAAATTGGTAGCAAGGTCTCACCATTTTACAGTTGAAATGGCTAGATATAACCCTAAGTTACAAGCTAACAGTGATTTTTTTTTTTTGTGGAACTCTCTTCAGACTTTTTGCTTTTTAGTCAAGTTTTATCTTCAAAAATTTAAATGCAATCTCAATCATCCGTCATTCAGTTAAGTACCATATGTGATACACACTTGGACAATCGTCTCGAATAGATATGACTGACTGGGCAGAAGATTATCCTGCAGTAGGTTGCCATTGCTTTCTGCAGTGGACTGGTTGCCAGCCAAGGCTATAGAACCCAATCTGTCCTATTATTTAACCCATAATAGAGGGAAGAGATGGATTAATACCTTTCTCCAGGGTATTTGTGCATAAGTGAATGCAAGGAATTCAACTGGAGTTCAAATTCCACTACACCACAACACAATCATCATAATTCCTGTTATTTTTCTTTTGTTCTTAGTAATTTTTCTTTTTTCTTATATTCTTTCACACACTGTAACCCCTATTGCCCTGTTTGGGATTAAATTTAAAAAAAAATACAATCAATTTTAAACTTCTGAAAATAGCCAGTGCTTTTATTCAGACTTCTTATAGTATCATTTGAATTAGAGGAAAAAAAAAAAAGACAAAACAAGAACATTTTTATAAATTCTTAACATGTTAAAGATACCAATGGCAACTAAGATGCGACAGGTTTTATCTCAAAATTCTAATCAACGTTAACAGATAAGACCTGCTATGAATCATACATGATGTCAAATCATCCTTATTATCATCAGATACCTTTAATAAGGGACAAGTTACACTCAGCTTCTTCCAGAATTATCACTTTGTGGAACAGACTCACAAGACAATGTTTCCCCAATCACTACAATCATAACCTCTTCAAGCCTAGAGTCAACTAATATTTCTCCCATATATCCTCATAATATGAACCTGTACTTCCTCCCTTTATAAAAATCTCATTCAGTAAATCACTGCCTCAAGTGGCTCTTGGGCCTTGTGCTGAGTGAACAATAGGGTATAAAACATCACAATGTTTTTTTTATTGAAATCAATCAAATTAATTATGAAATACAGAAAAAATTTAATTGTAAAAAAGGAAGTATTAATGTGCTTTATCTTTTGCCTTATAATTTCATACTTAAAACTACTATCCATTACTCCATTAGGACTTCAATGGAAATTGGTCTATTTCAAAGGAAACTGAGTTCATTCTTAACAGGTTGCTCTATTACTACAGCCTTGTGCCAGACTAAGGTAAGCTTGTTAAACATTTATGATAAAATGTACAGTTGTAGACCTTTCAATTAAAAGAAAGTCTCAGTTATAAATATTTTGGTGATGCCTAAAATTCTTCAGAGATAATTCTTAATTTCCTGATATATTAATTTTAATGAAACCATTAAAAGAGAGAGGAAATGAGAGAGAGAGTGAGAGAGAAAATTTGAGTCAGTGATGCAGCAAATGATATCCATCTGCCCATTCCTTATTCATACAAGACTGGATGATGGTAATGTGATTCCTGTCAAAGATGATAGTAGAGTTTTATATATATATTACTGCAATCTGCACAACACGAAGAATGTTTTCCTGATTGTGTTTTGATAAGAGAGGAGCAAAACATGTTAACTGTAAAATAAAAAAAAATTTTATGTTTTTTCTCTTGCTTTTCAATTTCACATTTATCAGTTTTCCATGTCATTAAAATTTTCCCTATAAAATGGGTTTTTAAAAAGCTTTTAATTTTAATTTTTGCTTTTGTGAAGCTCTACTCAAATAAGTGCTCGAATCTAACAATGCAAAAAGATATTTTTTTCTTTATTTTTAATGACCTTTAAGATTTTGGCCACTATATATATATATATATATATATATATATACACAAGTGAATAAGGAACGAAGAAAAATTTGCAATGTCCAAAACATTAATTTAAAACAGTGCTCGATATATAATATAGAGCTGTGAATATTTATTATAAATTATATTTTAGAACAGGTACATATTTTTTTATATATACCCACTACAAATTGTGCATTTTGTTTCGACATTGGACTTACAATGTCTCATCAGGTGGTATGGAAAGGAATAGAAGGCCTATTTTCTTATATTTGTCAGTGATAAGGGAATAAGTCTTGCAAATTGTCCAGAATTTTGAAGAAAGTGGGGTAGGTAGGGGATATAGTTGATTAATGAAAGTGTCTGAAATTTTGTAGACAGATTTAACATTAGAAAATGGGATATAGGTTTTATGACTGCCTGGCTAGCCTTTATTCTTTGGTTTTATTAGAGGGGGAGAATAAGGAGGTGTAAAGGGTGGGAAGGGATGGGATTGAACCTATCTTTAATGTTTATTTGTACAACTATAGAATATTTTTGTATTTAAGCAGTTTTTATAATTAATCTAATTTTGTATATTTAACCTTCATTTTGACTTTAGGAAATTACTTTTTTTCTATAAAACTTTAAATTAGATTTGATTATAGTTTGTGGTGTGTAATAGGTAACATTTGATAGGAGAGGGTTGTTAGTACTATATATATATATATATATATATATAATATGAAATGAAGCATTGAAGAGTTAATTTGAAAGTAATAAAAAATTATTTGGGGAAAAAACATTTTTTACAAGTTATACTGAAGATAGAACAAAAAGCTAATAAAAACTGGCTAAGATGTACCTAAATAAGCTTTTTTTTTCTTTTTTACAGAAATTTACAACATATTTTCCAATTATTCCTCATGGGATAATTAGGAAATCCAATTAAAATAATTAGGTTAAGATACCATCTGCATATTATAATGACATTGTGTTAGACTTAGCTAAGATTAGTTAATACATCTTCATTAGCCTTCAAATAACTTGAAATTATGAAAAAAAAAAAAAAAAAAAAAAAGCTTTTGGGGGGTAATTTTTAGACACAGAAATGAAACTACAAGATCTCCTAAAGAAGGCAGCTGAAGAAAGTTGAAAGAAAGGACTACAAATAAACTACAAGAAAATTGAATGCATGGTCATCAGAAAACAGAGAAGCCCAAAATGCCTATTACAGGTGGGGGATACTAAAATCAAGCAGGTACAAAAATTTAAATACCTGGGAAGTGTTCTAACAGAAAGTGCGACACAGATCCAAAGGTAAATTGGAATGGCAAAGGATGCATTCCAGAAGTAGAGTAGAGTATTCAGAAACAGGAAAATTTCGCTAGAAACAAAAAAGAGAGTACTGGATTGCTATGTGGTGCCTGTTTTTTCAGAGTGGCAGTGAATGCTGGACAATCTCATCAAAGATGAAGGAATAACTTAAAGCAACTGAAATGTGGTTCTACAGAAGAATGCTGCACATATCATGGTTCAAGCATATGAGCAATGATGAGATTTTCGAAAGAATAGAAACGAAAAGGAAATTAACACTGAGCATCAGGAAAAGACAACAGCTAAAGTTCCTAGGAATGTAATGAGGAAGAAGGGCTTGGAGAATCTCATACTCACAGGTCAGATAGAAAGAAAGAGAGACAGGAGAAAGCAGCAGGTAATATACTTGACAGGCCTGAGCAATTGGATAGCAGAATAGGGTTTGGGTGGGGTAACAGGAGAAAGCATGCTAAGAGACACCAGGGATAGAGAGATGTGGAGGGCCATGATCACCTACGTCTGAAGGGACATAGCATATAGAAGAAACAGCAGCTTCCTGTAAATGTTTTCCTGAAAAAAAATCAAAAGAAGAAAAAAAAATACAAACAACAAATTTATTTTTGGCTTTCATACAAGATCTTAACTACATTTTATTTGAATAGAAAAATCTTAATCTTATCTGGTGTCTTTCAAAAATCAGTGCCCAGTTTCAAATAACAAAATGTAAGGAAAACAAAACGGTTTCAAATAAAGAAACAAATTATATTTCAAGTAAATTCTCAAATATTTCAAGTTCTCATTTTGACCTCAAATTAGGTTTAACTTCTTTGGAAAATGAGGTTAAAATTGATTAAATATCAGCAACAGTTAAACTGCTATTAAATTTCCTTTGATATTTTATACTGCTGAACAAATTCCCAAGATGATAGAACAAGACTTGAGGCCACTAAATTTTTATTCTAATCTCTGGAGAAAGATTAGAAATTTTTTTAATATTTTTTTTACTCTAATATTTATTATTCATTCAGTATATAAACAAGAATGACTCAGATGTAAGCATAGTGGTTAGAAAACAGGATCAAAGAAAAACATTGTGGTAGCACAATTATATTTGGCAAGCAGCATTACTCTCATAACATAAAACACAATATTTATGGAACATTTAAAATAAAAGCAAAAAAATTTTATTACTCTAAATGCTATTTATGTCTATATACCTGTTTGAATAGATGCCCTATTTTTGAGAGCTTTGTTTTATTTTAAAAAGTGTGAATTACATCTACTGGACTGAGTATTTGTGAAAGTATTTTAGAGCAATTTTTTTTTTTACTGACATTCTCTTTAAGTCTCTCAAATGAACAGACCAGCAGATTAAAAAAAAACAGGTTATCTACTGAAATGTGTATCCAAATTATGTTCATAAGAAATAATATCAAATTAAAACTAGATTATTAATTCCTAATAAAAAATTTAAAAAATTTTTAATATAGCTATATATATATATATATATATATATATATATATATATATAAAGAGAGAGAAAGAAATTTACACTGTTTCAAGTCACATATTTATTACAAATTATACTTTAGAACATGTACAAACTACAATCTACTACAAAATTGTACATTTTGTTTCAACATTAAAAGAACAATGTCTCACCAGATATTTATCTTCATTATATATATATATATATATATATATATACACACACACACACATGGCTTCTTCATCAATGGTAATGGTCAGCAGTGGAAAATAAGTTCTCTTAAAACACAGTGGCACTCATGGTTAAAACAACCAATGCGCAATTTTGCGAATAATCAAAATAATAGCATACTGTGAGGTCATCCAACATGGAGCATTTGTGTCTGTCTAGTCTCTACACTATTCCCTTTTTCTCTTTCATATATATATATATATATATATATATATATATATATATATAGTCATCCGCAGTCAGATCTTTTTCGCTGTATCACAGCGAATCAGTACGGTTAGATAGCCGATTGCTTTTTACCCAAGGTTGAAACCCGACCGAATTGGCGTCAGTCAGCTGTTATATATATATATATATATATATATATATATATATTATATGGCCACGGTGGTTAGAACTTTCACTTTCTGACCATGAAGCCCAGGTTTGATTCTCACCATGGTCGATTTGTCAGGAAGGTGACTTCTTGATGTCATTGGTCTGGAGGAGGCTATCTCAGCATGTAACACCTTTGGAAAGTGCATGAAAACCATATCATGAGTTGACCTAAGTCTTGTGAGTCAAATTGGGTAGACAGCTCCCTTTGAGGAGCTGTCAATGGTTGTGCTTGCTCGAATTCACAAGTCATTGTGACTGATGATTTGAGTGCCCTGGCTTTGTTCGGACTGTTGTTCCTGGTAAATAACACACTCTCCCAGAAGCTGTAATTAAGGTCTGCACAGCATAGTTGCAGTGTAAACCACAGGTGGACTATGTGGGTGTTGAACAAATACAAGCATGCCTAAGCAAGCGTCTGCAATAGGAATTAGCTAACAGCCTTTGTAGATAAGCATTCTCAAATATGAGTGGCCAGCTACTATATATATATATATATATATATATATATATATATATATATTCTAAACATATACTGTTAAATATAAGACAATGAATGTCTTATGTTTAAACATGGGCCATTCTAAAAATTGTATTTTGGCTTTGATTTCAGGTCAAAATAAAGACAAAAATTCTCCAACATTTGGATTAATTTTTTATTAAGTTGGGTCTAAGCTTCCGGCTCACACGAGCCATTTTCAGAGAGGTTACAAGGACATTAACATAAAGACATCCACCATCAAAGACAATTTTATCTTGTGTTGACAAAACTTTGCTAAGCAACGATAATTACCAAAAATACCAAACGCAGTTCATAAACGTCTAATGCGATTTTATGATGTCATGCTGCATGAGAGCTCGAAATGTTAACAGAACCATATATTCAAATGCAATGTAATGTGTTATGACCCGATTTAAACCTGATTTTAGTAAGTGTGGGTTGTTTGGATTTAATGTAGATGGCCTCCAATATCTGAAGGTTCTTTTTACTGTGTGTATGAGTGAGGATTATTGTATTGTTGACTAAAATCTGTCTGATATTACCTACATGGCTATTTTTTTCTAAGAAATGTTTAATTGTAATCTGATCAGAAAAGTGACAGGTAAGTTTACGGGAGAGCGTGGTTGTAGTAAAACCAATATATGTAGTGGGTTTATTATTAGTACCAGAGATACAATCTCTGAACAGGCATGTAAATTATATATAATAGCCTGAAAGAAAAAAAATAGCTTCAAATATTTTATTGACCATATGAAATCAGGTAGTATTCATGGAGATAATTGTGTCAGAAACTTCTTTTTAGAAGTATTTCAAAATCAATTGTTAAAAGTGACTTTGTAGCCTATTCAACAACCCGTGATTGCTTTATAAATATAAGAGAAGGGTAGAATTTTAAATTATTTTACTAACATTCACAATTATCAAATTATAATTTCATAATTAATCTACTTCAAAATTGGGAAGCATTGACCTATACTAATCAAAAGGTTTTTATGCTTGACAATGAATGACTTATTTTGACCTAATGATCCTCTAGATGGAAACCTCAGTGTTTCTTCATTTATCAAATTTCTTTAATTTAACAAATTATTAAACCTTGATATTTAAGCTAACCAAAGAAACAAAGAACACTTCATATGTCATGTTTGTTTTGCTTGTCAGTCCCAAAATAGAAATGCCAGAAGTAAGAAACAATACTAAGATTGTCAGGCTCCAACCACTTCAGCAGTACAAATTGTGCATGTGAAGAGATTATGAAAAAAGTCAAGAACTTTTATCCACTTATTGATTTTTTTTTTTTTATATGGATGAGCATTGTGGTGCAGCGAAAATCAGCTCAAAACAAGAAATCGGGAAGGCGAGTTCAAATTCCAGTTGAAATCCTTGCATTCACTTACACGCAAATACCCTTGGGAAAGGTATTAATCCATCTCTTCCCTCCAGTTATGGGTTAAATAATAAGACAGAATGGGTTCTATAGCCTTGGTCAGCAACCAGTCTACGGCAGAAAGTAATGGCAACCTACTGCGGCATAATCTTTTGCCCAGTCAGTCATGTCTCTTTTTTGAGACATGATCGCCCAAGCGTGTATCACGCATAGAACTTAACTGACTGATTAGGATGCGCATTGTGGCCCAGTGGATGTCTGCTCAGAATAAGAAATCGGGGAGCAGAGTTTGAATTCCATTTGAATTCCTTGCATTCACTTACACACAAATACCCTTAGGAAAGGTATTAATCCATCTCTTCCCTCAAGTTATGGGTTAAATAATAGGACAGATTGGGTTCTATAGCCTTGGTCGGCAACCAGTCTACAGCAGAAAGTAATGGCAACCTACTGCGGGATAATCTTCTGCCCAGTCAGTCATGTCTCTTTCGAGACATGATTGCCCAGGCGTGTATCACGTATGGCACTTAACTGACTAACGTTTTATTTATTGCTATTATTTTTTCTAGAGCTTTCATTGCACTTATTTCAAGAAGGATTTTTTTTTTTTTACTTTTAACAGTTTTTTATTTTTATTTTCTCATTTTCAGTATAATTTTACTGAATCATCCTTTCAGCCCTCATTTGAGTTTTGACCACTTATTTGTGAAGGAGACAAATTATTTTCATGATTAAACTTTAAATAATGCTGTATTGTTTTGTCATATTAATTTAAGAAATGAAACTTAAACTGAAAATATTTTTAAAATAATTTAGAGTTGCTTTTTTTGATAGAATTCACCAGTTTGAAGAAACCAGATTTCTTCATTTAATTTTAAAATACTAAAAAAATATTAATTTGAAAATATAAAAATATTTTTTTTCTGAAACTAATCCTCAGAAAATTCATTTTATAATAATCTGACCCCCAAGTGTCCCAAAAATCTGATGTACAAAAATGAAAAGATTGAGGAAAGACGTTAATCTATGAAAATAAAAAAAAAATACAATACCATGGAAAATTTAAATTTTCCTATTTGAATTCTTCAAATAAATCTTAATTATTAACTTAATGAGTGAATAAGCTCCTTTCAAGTTCTATGACTGAAAAATGCCCATGAGAATTTCTCTAATGTCCTATTAAATATTTGAATTCAACAACTAACGAAATATTGCAATAACGATCATAAGTCCGAATGTAGGTCATTATTTAAGTAAGAGGGTACAAATGAAAAGATTTAAAATTAAAGCTTTTTATTTCATTGAAGTATAAGAGCATTACAACCTCCTCTCTACTCCCTTTCTTTATACTCACTGAAACCAAACAAGATGTCTTTTCCATCTTTCCTCAGGCTCAAAACAGAATTTATTAGATATTAGCAGATTATAACATACGTCATCACTAAGGAAGAAGCAGAATTATAATAAGATTGTTTGCAGATGGTGAGTTTTATGTACACTCAAAACAAACTTTTAATATTAAAAAAAACAGGTCATAATAAAACTGGATGTTTTTCAGTTGGATGTTTCATTCCAAAAGGAAAGTGAAAACAACTTATAATGGAAACTGACAGTCTTGATAATTGGAAACCTGATATTCTTGAAATCAATCCAAGTTGTGCACAAACATCAATATTTGCTTCTCTTGGAGTTTGATGGCTAACTTATTGCTAAAGAAATGGATCTTGGGTTTTATGTCCAGATTTGCACACAAAGCTTGGTTACCCTTTTTCACCACCACTCCACACAAACAAACAAAAAAAAAAAAAAAAAAAAAAAAAAAAAACATGTGGCCAGTGTCCAAAAAAATTACCTGACCTAATCTTACTCTTACCGAGAACCATGGCACCATTATAAATTGGACATGTTCAAAGAATATTATTCTTGACTATATTTGACTCAACTAATTGTTGAAATTGTAAAGAATTAGAAATCAAGTGCTTATTTATGAAGAATTATGATTGGGAATTAGTACAAAAAATAAAAGAAAAAAAAAAAGAAAATGTTGCTTGCAACAAAATAAAAAGGGAAGGTATGTGTGTGTGTGTGTGTGTGTGTATATATATATATATATGACCTCCTCTATATATAGAGTGTATCAAGTTAGATAATTTTCTAAACATATATTGTTAAATATAACAGACAATGAATGTCTTATGTTTCATCATAAACCATTCTAAACATCGTATTTTGGCTTTAATTTCAGGTGAAAATAAAGAAAAAAGTTCTCCAACATTTGGATATTTTTTTTTTATTATGCTGGTTCTAAGCTTTCAGCTTACATCAGCCATCTTCAGAGAGGTTACAGGTATGTTAACATAAAAACATCCACCATCAAAGATATTATCTTGTGTTGACACAAAAACATTGCTATGCAACTATAACTGTCACCGAATAGCAGACGCAGGTCATAAATTTTTAATGCGGTTTTATGATGTCATGTCACAGGAGACCAAAATGTTAACAGAACCATGTCTCAATGCAATGTAATGTGTTGTGACTAGATTGAAATGTGGTTTTATTGTGTGAGAGTTGCTTTGATTTAATGTAGATGGCCTCCTATACCTGAAGGTTCTTTTTACTGTGTGTATGTGTGAGTATTATTGTATTATCAACTAAAATTTGTCTAATACATGGCCATGTTTTTCTAAGAAATGCTGTTGAATTGAACTATGATCAGAAAGGTGGCAGGTAAGTCTACAGAAGAGCGTGTTTGTGTAATAGGTTCATTATTAGTATCAGAAATACAATCTCTGAACGAGCATGTAAATTGATACACTACATTGGTTTTCTGTAGGGGATTTAGTTGTGTGCTTGTAGGGTTATTAGAGACTATGAGGTCAGTTGTTTTAAATTTTTTATAATATATGATGAGCTTAATTTGATTATTATTAATTGATTTAACATTTCTGCCTATTATGTTTTTGAGTGTTATTTCATCATATTTATAATTAAGCATTTAGTTGCAATAGTATAAGTTAATAGTGTTATGTTTATTTTGAGGTACACTATTGTTAATATTATCAATATTGTTAGAGGTATCATTTAGTTTATTCAGGTACATTTAATTTGTTTATCAATGATGGAGTTAGGAAATCCATTATTAACAAATGTTTGTTTAATGTTGTGTAATTCTTTATAGAATATGGATTTGGAAGAAGATCATTTATGCACATTGGATTAAGTTTTTTATAACAGCTAACTTATTTTTGTCTTTATTTTCACCTGAAATTAAAGCCAAAATATGATGTTTAGAATGGCTTATGATTAAACATAATAGACATTCATTGTCTGTTTTATATATATATATATATAAAACATTATCATATTTAACATAATTAGCAGTTTCCAGGGTTGTCTGAAACTCATCTGAGATTTAGAAATTTCAAAAAGAGTGATAGCAAGAGAAGGGGCACTTATACCTAAGAGTATTTTAATCTTATAAAATTGGTTTGTGTTTGGCTAAGTTTATTCTAATAGCTTTAGTCCTTTCTACAGAAAAGAATAAATATCAAAGAAAAATGAAAAAAAGCTGCCAATCTGTGTTTATTTTGAGGCAGTGCCAGATTTATATATGGGCTTGTCTTGGGCCTCTGATAAAACTTGCAAAAAAAGATAACAAAAGAAATTTGTTTATTTTCAGATTTAATGAAGCTTCTTTGACCAAATTTTAAACAAATTAGAGTTTTTGTGCTCTTCAAGTTTGAGTGGGCTTTTTAAATTCAATGGAGACTCTTAAAGGGCCCTATTTAGATTTTGATGTGCTCTATATATATATATATATATATATATATATATATATATATATATGTGTGTGTGTGTGTGTGAGAGAGACTTTTGATCTACTTTGCACAATTTATATATATATATATCTCCAGTCCGTAAACGGTGATGATAATCCAACAAGATTAACTTAATATTTTATATTAAGTGTTATATTTATATAGAGAGCTCAATGGATGTTATCCAGAGCAATGATATTTATAAAGGAAAACTCAACACATCATTTAAATTGGTTATAAATTGTAATTCATTTCTATGAGCTTAATTAGCTCATTTCATCAGACCACACAATATTCCTTCCATTTGGTACAAGAAATTTTGCAGGAATAAGCATTTTCTTTAACTGAAGAGAAGGATAAAAAATATAAAAATAAAATAAGAAGAAAGAAAAGAGAAAGAGGAAAAGAGAGTCAGGACTTCGGCATTAGGATTTACGGATTAGAGTGGATAAGTCCAGGAACATCTATAAAATCAATCCCTCTCACTACCAACAACTTATCACAAGAAAAATTACAGATACTTATAAAGTGGATAGGAACCATGAGACTGTATCCAAAATGAACATAGATGCGGCTAAATGTGCAAGTAAACTTAAGATTGATAACAGAATGGGAAAGATCCACCTGAAAGATGCTTACTTGCTTTTTAAAGATCACAAACCCAACTTTGATAAACTACAAACAAGATTAATCAACACCTCAAAAACAGAACTAGGATTAATATCAAAAAAACATCCTTAAAAACATAATAGACCACATACAAAAATCTTCCGTTATCAATCTGTGGAAAGATTCTGCAGACACTATTAAATGGTTCAAGGACATCCGAAATAAAGATAAGGCTTCCTTCATTCAGTTCCACATTATCCATATCTAAAAATCTATTGTTAGATAGTTTAAATTTTGCGAAAGACTTTGTAGATATTACAGATGAAGAATCTAAAATTATATTAGCATCAAGGACATCTATATTGTCCAACAATAATTCTACTTGGATAAAGAGCCAAGGTGATAATTTTGATGTCCCAATGGGTGCTTTTAATTCTGCCCAAATTGCAGATTTAATAGGAATCTATATCCTCAACACCCTTAGTAGGATAGTGAACCCCAAACAAATAGGTCTATACAGAGATGACGGACTCATCATTATCCCTAACAGTAATGGTCCACTATCATCTTGGGTAGGAAAGAAAGTAATTCGGCCCTTTAAATGGCTCGGATTTAAAATAGAGATTTCCTCTAATTTAAAAATAGTCAACTTCCTAGATATTACCTTAAATTTGATAAATAACAAATTTAAACCTTACCAAAAAAAATAATGAAACCCCAACCTACATAAACGTCCACTCCAACCACCCAACAAATAATTATACAAATCCCTACAATCGTAAACACTAGAATCAGCAAACTATCATCAAATAGCAAAATCTTTAATGAAAATAAGACACATTACAACATCACTTTAAAAAAGAAAAAAAAAGTGGCTTCAAACAGGAATTACATTACTTAAAACCTCCCTAAAGAACCTAGAAATAGAAAAAGAAGAGTGATATGGTTTAACCCCCCTTTCTGTAAGCTATCTAATATTAATATCGGGCAATACTTTCTGAAATTAGTTGATAAGCACTTTAAGCAGAACAACCCACTAAGAAAAATCTGCAATAGAAAGACATTAAAAATTAGTTGTTCCTGCACTAGCAACATTAATAGCATCATCACTTCCCATAATAATGATATACTGAAGAAATTTTATAACAATAAAAAGACAGAAAGTACAACCCTCTGTAACTGTAGAGTAAAAAATAAATGCCCAGTTGGAGGCATATGTAAGTCCAAAGAAGTAATATACCAAGCAACCATCTATCCTAGCATAGACAATAGCAGGAAAAAACATATATAGGAATTTCCGCCGGACCATGGAAACAATGCCTATATAATCACACAATCATTTTCTAAACCCCACCTAAAACATCAAACTGCTCTCTCTAAATATTTCTGGGAATTGAAAGACAAAAATCTTTCCCCTCAAATTGAATGGAAGATTATAGGGAAATCTCAAACCCCCAATAGCTTTAGAAGCAGATGCAATTTATGCTTAGACGAAAGGGTTAGAATTCTGAAATTCAGAGAATCTAGCCAATTATTAAATCAAAGAAATGAAATAATTTTCAAATGCTGTCATAAAAATAAATTTAAACTGTCTAACATATAAAATCTTAGAATCACCCCGTTCTGACACACTTGCCAGCTCTCTCACATTTGTGTGGATCATTTGTTGAAGGATTTTACAGACCAAAGAAGTGAAGATAAGGACCTACCATACAATGGTAGGACACGCCAATCTAAGGACACAATGACTTTATATTATTGGTAGTTTTAAAAGAAATATCCTATCATGAACTATATAATTGAAAAAAAAGTTCACTATAATGACTGAGTTGAATATTTCATGTTAAATATTTCACATGTATAATGGGGCACCTAAGTGTAAGGTGAGATATGTCTCTCATATATATGGGTGCACCTAATTTTGTGACTACTTCTATAGGATTTTGTGCATGTTTATATATATTATTGTATGTATTATTGTGTGTATAGGGGGGCACCTAGGTATAAGTGTATTTCATATATAAGAACGGACCTAATTATGCATACGTTTTTTTTATCATGTGAGTACACCTGATTATATATGGATTATGTTAATTTTAGATGCAGTCAATTGTGCATTCTTGAATTGATTATACCTTCATGTACTGATCATTCTACCCATAGGTGTACAGGTTGTATCAACAATCTAAATGAGGTATGCCAGTATATATGGATATAGATGGGTAATGTTTATTAAGAAAAGAAAATATATCACCTCGTTTGGGAGTTAAGTGGACACAGATGTACATTGTCTTCATACATAGAGGTATATAAAAAGTCTATATTATATATATATATATATATATATATATATATATATATATGGATGTGTATACATGTATGCGTGAATCCACTCCTCATAGATTTATGAGTGTGTGAACACAATAATTGTATGTGGATAAAGAGATAAATATAGGTATAAAGAACACATTTATGAGCATATATACAAATGGATGTGAGGTTGTATCAAAGTATGAAAATATAAGCGTAATTTGGGAGTATGTGTGAGAACTACTAACAATTATGTAAAGAAAACACTATACCTGCGAAAAGAGTAGATTGGTAAGTATATATAAGCATAAACAAAGTCACATTTGTAAGCATATGTGGGAATGTACACATCTGTATATTAGTTAGTATAAATGGGTGGGTTAGTTTATGGGGTCAAACAAGCACCAGTATCCATGAAATTAGAAGTTTCTTCAGAGGTCAACATCTTCACATGATCTGAACACCCCCAACCAGATCTGACTCTGAAGTCCTGACTCTTTTCCTCTTTCTCCTTATTTTATTTTTATATTTTTTATCCTTCTCTTCAGTTAAAGAAAATGCTTATTCCTGCAAAATATTTTGTACCAAATGGAAGGAATATTGTGTGGTCTGATGAAATGAGCGAATTAAGCTCATAGAAATGAATTATAATTTATAACCAATTTAAATGACGTGTTGAGTTTTCCTTTATATATATATATATATATATATATATATATATATATATATATGAGAGAGAGAGAGAGACATGCAGGTGGGTGAGAAAACAAACAATGAAGGGTCCCCACCAAATTCTATTAGACTAGGAGTCTCTTATTGTTTAAATCTGGTTCAATTTTTAAGTGTTTTTGTTTTAGTTTTCTTCAATTGTTCAACACAAAATACACCAGGAATAAATTTTAAGAGCAAATATTTACCAAATATGAAACTAAGACTTTATGAGAAAAAAGAACTACCATTGAAGTAAGTGGGAGCCTCTTTATAGTGTAATAGTTGTTAGCAAGCTGGTGGATCAGTAAGAACATTCATAGAGCTAACTTAATTGGTACCCTATTTTATATAACCCTGTGACTATACTAAGCTTAGTAACTGTAACATATCATTACATATGGTGTAGAAATAAAAAATAATTATAAATATATTAAAAAGTTATTTCAGACTCTTCAAATGATAATGCTGATATCCCTACCATGAATTTTACAGATTTTATAATAGACTAATCACTAACAGTGAGCTTCATTTTATCCATTGAGAATGCATTATAATAAATCTTAAGTTTGATAAGCAGAATTTAAACAGCCATTCTTTACAGCTTATTGCCCATGACCAAGGCTCTAATAATATAGCTATACCTAAAAAGCTTTGTCATCAGTGTTTATCTGTCAAAGTCTGCAACAACTAAATTCCAACTTTAGCAACAGTAGGATACAAAAACAATCTTTCTCAACATCTATCCACACACACATACACACACAAGAAAAATAAATAAAATAAAATGGCAATCCGTTAAATAAAAGTAGTAAAACTAAACAAATATGGGACTGTCACAGGACTAGCAGCAGTAAAAGCAAATAGTCTAACCAATAACTTATATTAACTTAGTACCATATGGAATGAATTATTGGTGCGTCTAGTCACTTTTGAATCATTAGAACTTTAAACTAGTTTACCATCACAAAAAGCAAAAACCTACCTACCTCAAGAAAAGTAACAGGCAGTAAGCGAAAAAGAGGCTGTTGAGAATTCCACGTCACTCCACCCATTTTATTTGTTCATTTAACTACGTCTCGTCTTTCTTTGCCTTTTTCTTAAGTGGAACAACTTAAAACTGACACTAGTAATTGCAAAACATCTTTTATTCACTCAGTTTCAACGAGATGTAGGTGGCTGCTATTGCTGTCAAACTGGTGCCATAATTTTGACCACTGTCATGATTGTTATAATAATAATAATGTGCTCCAAATGCCTTAATTAAAAAAAAAAAAATGTCAGTCAGATATAGTCAAACAGTCCAAGAGTTAATTCTTTAACTGATTTCTTTCATCAGAAGTTCAGTTACTTTTTATCACAACTTCCAGATTGATCCATTCTCCTAACAGTGATAGAATGACAGAGTTAAAAAAAAAATTGTCAAGATTAACTCTTCTCTTTGCATCCTGAGTGACTTTTCATGGCAACTGCCTTACTGATTAGGCTACAAAGACTACTAGAAGTAATCATTCAAATCTCACTATATGGCTTTTAATCCTCATTTTCCTTTTGATGCCTGATTTATTATTATACACACACACGTGTGTGTGTGCACGTGTGTCTTATTTCTGATATGAGGTATTGTAGCTATTTACAATGTCATATCCACAACATATCATCCGTTGTACACTCTGGTCTTCAGGTGATTGGAATTTTGAACCAAACCATTTATTTCATCCATCAGAGTAGATTGTTCTAGTCCCACATGCCATGCCTCTTTTGGAAATTTCAGTTTCAGTTATTTCCCTTAGTAACTCAACCCTTCAAGTTCTTTTTTTGTTTTGTTTTTTTGTTTTTTTTGGTTTTTAACCTCTGCTGCAGTCGGGTATTGAACTCAAGTTTTTGGGTTAAATTACTGGATTACTTCAACCAATAATTTTATTTACTGGGCCATGTGTTCTTGGGGAATGAAGAAGGCTAGAGCATACAATAACCAAAATGTCATGAATATGTCAAAGATGAAGACAACAGTCTGAACAATGTAAATAGTGTAAATTAGTCTTAGCTGAAATATTCCATTTTCTTAAGATTGAAGTAATGCCAAATAAACAACTTTAAAAAAAATAAAAAAACAATTTATTTTAAATCTTTCAGCTACAACACCACCATCGGTTTTTGAGCATCAAATGCATGATATAAATAAGATAACTTACAATTTTATATTAAAAGCATAATTTTGCTTAAACTAAAAATTATACAAAATTATTTGGAATAGATGTGTACCTAAGAATGTATACATGTACCAATTTAGAGAAAGAAAATATAATTCAGATATACCGCATACACATGTGTACCTATAAACATGATTTTATACACTTACGGCTTCTTTGTCTATACATCTTTACAGCTTATGTAAATGATAAGGAGAGCATGCAATAGTAATATACAGATAATTCACCCCCCCCCTCACACATTCAATTTTCATTTTTGCTGTGTCTTATATGAAAGCCAATAATAAATCTAATTACAACATTGATAGAGTGAGGTAATATAATAATCATAAAAATACCACAATACAGCATTGATTATTAAGACAACCTAATAGCAGGAATTTTCAGAAATTCTTTAGAATTTATATCTTATGGACATGTATTTTATATTGATACTTAAATAAATTTTTTGCATATTAGTTAAAAAAAAAGAGATGCAGTGAAATTCTGCTTGTGTGTATGGATACTTTGGACAATATAGACAGTAATTTTAGGTGCATTTCCGGACATGAAAACATCAGTTAAACCAAATTATTAGTACTTTATGCTAGAGATGTGTGTGTGTGTGTGTGTGTGTGTGTGTATATATATATATATATATATATATATATAAACTTTTTTTTTTTTTTTTGCTCCTATCTTTGCAGTAGATTGGATTAAGGAAAAAAGAAATAAGACAGTTTTGTTTTTTCTATTTCATTAATTTTATAGATAAGCATGATTGACTATCAAACAAATGTACTGTTTAGCAAGTTCTTGATCAATGTATATATATATATATATATATATATATATAAGGAGTTAATGAGTTTAATTTTTAACCTGACAGTATTTCTTACTGTCAGTTAAAAAATTAAATCAATTTGTTAGAATTTATTTTGTTTACAAAAATAGAAGTCAGCAAATATGGGTTTTCAAGAAAATATGAACCAGAGGATGTCTATTCCCTTAAAAACCAAATTGAAGCTTGTTGGATTGTGACATTCTCACACCAGATCAGATAGTGGTTTCCCTTACAAAGGGAATATAGTTTTCAATTTTGCCAATGAGCATTATTCACTGTTAACAAACAAAAAAAAAACAAAAAAACAGGGTATCTATTCAAACCTGGATATCCACAAAATAAGATTTAAACTAGTAACAAACAGTAACAGATAATTAAATTTATCGATCCCTTTTTATGAAAGAGTGTGTATGAAAAACTACTAAACAAAATCAAATAAATAAAGTAGGTAAGCAAAGAAACGTATTTCCTACCTATGTGTCATAGACTATGCAAAGGCATTTGACACAAAGTACAACAAAGACTTTAGAGAAATGCTCAGCAACCTAGACATATTCGAAGAAGAGAGAGTAATCAAGAACCTCTAGTGGCAGCAACCCACCTGCATATGGTCAGGAAACAAATTCAGCGAATATACAAAAATAGGAAAGGGTGTAAGACAAGGATATGTCTTTTCACCAGATCTATTCAACTTATACAGTGAGACAATTCTAAGAGCCCTGAAGTTATGCCAGGATTTGTATTTGGCAGTCAGAATCTGAACAATATAAAAAACGCAAATGATACAGTGCTGATAGCAGACACAAGATCTGCTACAGAAGATAGTTGAAAAAAGAATACATACAAGAAAACTGAATGCAGTCATCAGTAAAAAGAGGAGCCCAAAATACCAACTACAGGCCAGGGATACTAAAATCAAGCAGGTACAGAAATTTAAATACCTGGGAAACATTCTAATAGAGGATGGAAAGTGTGACACTGATATCTAACGGCAAACTGACATGGTCAAGGATGCATTCCAGAAGCCGAGTTGAGTATTCAAGACAGGAAAATTTTACTGGAAATGAAGAGAGTACGGAATTGTTATGTCTGTTCTTCAATATGGCATTAAATGCTGGACAATCTCCTCAAAACGAAGGAGAGACTTGAAGTAATCAAAATATGATTCTACAAAAGGATGCTGAGAATACCATGAACCAAACATGTGAGCAACGATGAGGTTTTGGAGAGGATGGAAACAAAAAGGAAACTTACTTAAGATCAGGAAAAGAAAGCTAAAAGTTCCTGGAACATGTAATGAGGAAGGAGAGCTTGGAGAATCTGATACTCACAGGTCAGATAGAAGGAAAAAGACAGAAAAAAAGCAATATGTAACATGCTTGATGGGCTTAAGTAAATGGATGACAGAGTGGGGTTTGGGAGGGGGAACAGGAAGATATAGAAGGCCATGATTGTCTACGTCCTGAATGAACACGCACAGCATATAAAAGATATCAGCATTAATTTAAAAAAAAAAAAAAATATTATATATATATATATATATATATATATATATATATATATATAATTATTTAAACAAGTAATGAAAATATATTTTGAAAAAATTTAGAAAAACAGAATATTCTGGAATATTAACCTAATTTTAAGTCATACCTGAAACCAGAGATACCTTTGCTATGTTACCTTTTGACACTAAGAACCAAAAGAAAGAAAAAAGAAATAACAAAAGTATAGAGACAAGTTAATTATGAAAAGAAATAACCAGGGCATCCTACATACAAAAAAAAAAAAAATCCTTAAGAATTTTCGGGAATGAGTAATTATACAGTTACATTATTTACAAGCATCTATTATTTCCATCTTTGTAATCATAAATTTCAGCCACTGTGCTCTCTGACTTTCATTAAGTCTATGTTATTCCTGATTTCATTTAAAAATTTCCTGCAGGTTACCCAGATTGACATACACCTGATAAATGCTGGAGGACACGATGGCTGAAACAGTGTGATAATTACAACAAAGGTGACAATAGTCAGTATATAAATAGTATAAATTATAATCTTTGTCAACAAACTTAGTTCTGTGATAGGTAGCCAACACAGATTTAACATCAAAATTCAGCTGATAACTATTATCAATGCACCCAATTCAAATATATAATCCATTAATATAAGTTGTTTATGACCAATGAAAGTTCTTGGTTAAGGATTTCTTTGTTTCATTTTTTTTTTACATTTGGGACCATCTTCCTGGTTTCTGATAAAAGTTTTAATATATATTGTCTCATGTTTGAGTATTTTTGGCTTTAATAAAACAAAAAATAACAGTCAGACAATAGAAAATTTACATTTAAAATTTTACCAGAAATGAGGAAAATTATCCAAAATATAGAAAAATAATCCTAACAAAGAAACTTTGTTGGTCTTTAACCAAACTTATATAAATAAAAAATTGCTACACAATATTCCAATAATACACACATGCATACAATGTAGAATTTAATAAACAATTATCTAATAAATTCCACTCAACTCAGCAGAGAAAATTAGGTACTTAAGAAATAATATAGCCACTAATTACACTAACATTTTCTTTTTAAACATTCTTTTATGTAGAAGAATTCCTGAATAAATCTTTCAAATACATTACTTGAATCAATAACAAGTACAATACAGACAGTCTTGAAATTGTTCCAGATAGTTCAAGTAATTTATATTTCAAATTTTCTCAAGTAAATAAAAGCAAGGAATTTATTTTGGGAAGAAGTAATGGCAGTTTATCATTCAGCATTACTGATGTACAATATGACAAACTGATTTCTTTCTTGTTTTTTTTTTTAATTCCACAGAATGAGGAATAGCTGGTTGAATTATGTGAAATAATCAATATAAAAAGAACTGAGGAAAATTCTAAAAGGGAAGTAATTAATATAGCCTTGTTTATAAGAAAGGGCTGAATAGAGGATTTGCATAGGCATGTCGACACATCTAGATCTGCAATCATGGAACATCTAAACTTATTTATAAATGGAACATTGTCTGTGTATGTGTGTCCGTTACTTATAGACTCCGAAACGGCTGAACCGATTTTCTTGAAAATTCACACAGTTGTACTATGAGTGTCTGCGAGTGTTCTTAGCTAGGTTTCATGTTGAGGTATCCCCGATAAATATCGAAAATCGATAATAAAAAAAAATCAGGTTATAGAAAGAGTGGTCCGATTTAAATCAAATTTGATACATTCATAGACAAAGACATAAATGATATTCAGAAGTTTCAAGGTTGCAGTTCTTACAATAGTGCAGAAAATCAATTATATATATATATATATATATATATAAAAAAGGCAAGTATCTGCCTGTATTTTTTCAGCCCTTTTATTTTAGTTTTTGCTTCGGGTTTGGCTCTAAGTAGGTATAATTGTAGTTCTTAGTTTCAGCCATGATACCATTTACTCAGAGGACTTATTTAGCCTTCAAAATTCAATTTACAATGAAAACTTATTTGATATCAATACCAGGAAATCAAAATTCATTTTTCTTTCAGTCTACAGTTTCACTTTAATTGGAAACAACTATTGCTTTTTAGTCTTTCATGCCAACATCCAAAGAGTCTGAGCTCCAGGACCATTGATTAGTTTTAAAGCTTTCATTAAACCCGATCAACGCCACGACTATATTGCTAGTCTTATAATAATAATAAAAACTTGTGTAGATAATATTTCAGTTACCATTTGAAAGTCCTTGAAACTGTCTTTATTAAAACAAAACAACCACTCTCTGCATAAACAGAAGGATTGGTTGTGTGGACTTTATGTAATCAGTTTATGAATTTTTTTTTTTTTTATAGAAGAGTACTTGCTCTATAAATACTTGAAAATTTCTGTCAGAGGTACTAATTTTATTGCAGCAATAAAAAGAAACATAATTATAAAAAAAAACCAAAAAAAAACCAATCATTTAAGCTTCTAAAAATTCTAAATTTTTTAAAAGCTTAAAAATGAAATAAATTACCACATTGGTTATTTAAGCTTTAAATATTTTCATGCAAGGTTCAATTTCTTATTACAAACTGCATAATACACACCTTAGAGGAAATGATTGCTCAATATAAACATTGTTACGCTAGATAAAATAATATTATCAATGGTAGTATTTATGTTGGTAATAATACAGTAAACTGATGCAGAAGGTAAAAACCTAAAATAAAATTTAAAAAAAGTTTTTAAACCACATGTTTATATATTCTAATGGTAATATTAGCCATTCTCTTATAAGGAAACCTTTAGCATTCATTGGCTGAGCAGTCATAATAATTATAAAAATTCTCTTAATTTTTCAGGAAAATAGGTTTCTCGACTTCCTTCCTAATCTTTTGTTTTAAGTAGTGTGGAACATCAACATTTTCTCGAATTACACATGCCATCCATTTCAGCTATTGCTGAAACTACTCAAGTTATATTTCTGTTATTTGCTAGTTCTTTCTTAGTGAGAATCATCCTTCTTCAAACCTTTTGGACTTGAACTTCATAATCACAAAGACCCACAAGCTTCATTTGCTTGAAGCCACTTTTAACCATCAATCTGAGAAAGCCATTGTATACAGCTGTGAGTTTTATATATTTCTGAACAAGTTTAATGTCATGCAAGACATCATATGAAAGTCTTGATCTGATGAGGCTACTTAAGAACAGGACTTATTTTTTTTATGTTGTTTTCGTTTTGTAGCAACTTGCAGTGTTGTTTTAAAAACTACCCACTAGCATAACCTATCCTACATTCAATTATTTTTATCTCCTAAACTAAATTTGTTATAACTGATTCATATACCAAGGCATTTGAAGTGTTTAGTATTAATTCTACATCCTGAATTTTTATGATAAAAAACACACACAGCAAGTAGATTTTAAAAAATAAGTTACTTCACTTCCATTGAACTAAAATTGTTTTACTTTTTACCCGACTGAAATTCATATTGAACTGATTCCCTGATTCTGAGTCACTGTCCATTACACCACCCACACATCCATCACTGGACTAAGAAAGTGAATGTGTGCATGGGGTAGGAGGAAAAACAGTTATCCTTTTGCTAGAATTGGTAAAAACATGTTTTGAGATTACTATTTTACTTCCTCTTAAAAGATTTCACAGGCTTGGTCTAACTTCAAAAAGTAACATCAGGAACATAATTTGATCACTTGCTACATCTATGGTATCCAAGAATAGCAAAAACAAATTAACAAATCTTTCAAAATCTATATTTGCTATGCTTTTTGATGAATTCTGTTGAGTCTATCAAAAAATAAATCAATTTCTTGCTGGTATGTTAAAAAGGTGTAAAAAGCCTTTTTTGTAAAATAAGAAAACTTACAAATAATGCAAGATTGAACATCTGTTTATATTTCAAGTACAAAACTGAAGCTACCAGGTAGAGATTCACAGAAATCTCAATAAATGTGCTTTCCTTTTTAGGTAATTCCAACCTTGCTCTGTCAGGCTGGTCTCTGTGGCCTAACTGGTAAAGGGACACTATCTCAAAAAGTGGTTTTCCTGATGGAAAAAAAAAGGGGGTGCATGTTTATTTTCTGTCCGAGGCACAATTTTCCTTTAGTAGGAGTAATTAGCCAAATAAATTGAGTACAGAAAAAAGAATGGGGAGTGGGAATGGTGGGTTGTGGGGGGAAAAGAAAAGTGTAAGCGGGGGGATCCAGATGCTTTGTTGTCTTTATTACCTCAACACAATAGTTGATTTAGGCTGAACAAGATGTATTTTTCAAGTACTAAATTGTTAAAAAAATTGATTCTTTCCTTAATTCTATAAAGGCCAAAATGGAAGACATTAATATTGATATTTTGAACAATAAACACTCAATGACAGTAAGATGATGGTAATAGTCATAGAACTGAAAGGTTGACAGGAAAGTGAATTAGTATTAGAAAAAAACTAAAACAAGGAAACAATACAAAAAATATTTTAATGAAAAGAGAAATAAGTTAGAATATTTGATTGTGATCTCAAGGTTTTTTTTTTTGGTTTTTTTTAAGCAACTAATTGTAAGTCTTCTAGAACAACCAACCAGTAATCAACTAGAATAGAAGTTGAATATAACTGACCAAAAACCCACCAGTGCAAATTGGTAGGTGGTTTAAATAATAACCTGGGAGATTCCATTCTGTTACAGGCAAGTCCATTCTATAAGTATTGATTGGCTGATAATTTCAGTGTGTATATTGAGTTCCATAAATATTGAGCACAATATCCACTCTTGAATGAGCACCTTCCTGCAGTGAGACAGCCATGTTGAAAGGTAAGTCATTTGACTTCTACACTAATTATACCTATAATATTAATTTTATCTATTCCTGACATTGTACTTCAAATAAATAGTTTTTAATTTACAAATATTTAACAAAAAGCTTAGCATTTACAACAGTGCCAATTGTTCATTATTTGAACCTATATTTCACAAAGGAAAGCTTGAATGGATACTATTATAGTAACCCAAAAAGTGGTTTTGTTTGATTGCAGATTATGTAACATCCATTTCTGGTAAAGAGCAGACTTCTGAGAGAATGAAGAATTTTTTTTAAGGATTCAGTAGCAATTGAAGAGGAGAGGAGTGGGAGAAAAAAAAACCCAACAAATTGCATTCTATTTATTTAAACAGAACGCCTCGAAAATGCATCAAAAGAGAATAGTCAATAATAGTAACATTAAAACTGATCATCTCATTTATTGACTTATATTGATTTGAATTACTGTATTTGATGGCAGACAAGATCTCTTTTTTTTGTTTTTCTTCTTCTTTCTTTCAAGTTGGAAGGGAGACTGGCTCCAAAAACATGCCCTTGATTTTATGAGAAGTTTCAGTATCTGGTAGGTTAATGTTTACCCAGATGCTTGATTAGATACCAAGCCCAACTGGATAATATTGTTATATTAAATGTAAATAAAATGCAATCTTCTATGCAAAATTAAGGTTTCTGGTAGGCTAAAGTTTACTCACACATTGTAGACTAACAGCATTAGTAACTAATATAACGCCAT
This sequence comes from Ascarosepion bandense, assembly GCA_037127315.1. Taxonomy (NCBI): domain Eukaryota; kingdom Metazoa; phylum Mollusca; class Cephalopoda; order Sepiida; family Sepiidae; genus Ascarosepion; species Ascarosepion bandense. The sequence continues at coordinate 6,397,364 of JBBBDQ010001014.1, read as the reverse complement.
GAGATTACAATATTAATGTACATGGGGAGAGAAATTTTATATGGCATTAAACACAGTATGTTATCAAAATTGAATGATTTTTTTTTTTTTTTAAAAATCACTTCATCCCAAGCAAGGTGGTAATGCCACTGATGCGCAGGGGGGCTACATAAGAGAAAAAGATTAGATAGGAGAAGAGTAAAGAGAAAGACGAACCAGTTACAGAAGGTGTCAGAGAAAGGATCAAGAGAAAGATGGGAATAGAGGTGTGATGACAGTTGCAAAGGTAGAGAGAAAGGAAAAGATATACAGGGTGATGTAGAAAGAACTGGAGTCAAGTGGTTAAGAGATAGGTATTGACATTGCATTTAAATTCCTGGAGGTTGTAGCCGTCAGGAAAGCAAAAATATGGAAGAGAGTTCCAAGGGTGGGATGTGCGAAAAAAGAAGCTGATAGAGTAGAATTGTCAGCTACACTTGATTGATCTAAGTATGAATGATTGGGACTCTGTTGCCAGTCTGGATGCATGAGTAAACTCATGTGCCAGGGGCACCAGTGACTTATGTTCAAAGCAGAAGCCATGAAAATATTTGTAGAAGAGAGAGAGGGAAGCCACATCACGTCGGTGAGAAAGTAGTTTCCTATGTTAATTTTTACACCATAAAATTACTAAATTGTTTGGAAATTACTTCATTTTTGGAGAGGGAATAATGGCTTCAGTTACATGTAGCAAAATTTATATTTATCAAAAATTTAAGTATCGCTATTAACAATGACTAAATTCTGTTGTAAAATGAAATTCTCTGTAAAATAACTATGATTCTGGAGGAAAAATTCAACATATAAAGTTCTACTGATGAAAGATCTTAGTTGTAGAAGTCAAGGTAACTTACCAGGGACATCATGGCTGCCTTGTAAACTATCATAGCCTCCTAACAGTGGTGGGTTGTTATGGCCTCCTCATGTTGGTAAAAGAGTTAGACACAGATAACCTCTTTTATCAAATATCTAGCCAATGACAGGCCAGCAAATCTAGCCAATTGCAGACCAGCAAATGGATTGCCCCACACTGGGCAATTCTGTAATAAATAGTCTCAAGTCTCTTTCTGGTGGTCTTTCGACATTTATTGCTGACACTGTTGAACCACGTATTCATCATTAGTGAACACTCTAAGATGGATTTCTTTTAATTGCTGTCTCAATTTGGGGGATTAGTTATTATTTAGACTATTTACAGGTGGATTATTGTTCTCATTGTCATTATCGCAACTTTTCAGTTGTGCCTTTCAACCTTCAAATGTCTGTCGATTGAGGTAAACTTCAAGAAATTTCAAATTGAACCTCATATTTAATCTACAGGGATAGGTGGTTCTCATTCTGCTATTGATGTCTAGAAATATATTTTATTCTTAAACAGCACAAGCAATAATTGAGTAATACTAAATAAAAAAAAGATATTCTATAGACTGCAGAAAAAGAACAGTCTACTTCTAATAAAGAGATCAGTTTAAAATCCTTTGAAAGTTACCCCAGAACAGACAGACACTTGAAGAAGGCTGAAAAGCATAATGATCAAAACATCGTAATTTATAAAACAATTTGAATGTAAATAGTGTAAACAAACATTCATTATTCTTACAAGCCTTTGTATAAGCCAAGATAATCACAGATTCTCATTGTCAACTTGAACTAGTGAAATCTACAGTTTTGATCAATAGAATGTATATCATTTAATTATATTGAATCTATACTCATCAAAATAAACTGAGAAAATCAAATTGTAAGATTAAGATCAATACATTCTCCTTAATCACTGTAAGATTTCCATTTAATCAGATCACTGAAGCACTTTGTGGCAAAGCCTTTAAAAGCAGAAAAATGATATGATTTCTTTTTGTCCAGAATGCAAGACTTGAAAAAAAGTTACTTCCATCATAAAGTTTAGTCATTTCTAATAATGAAGACCAGCTAAACACATGGAAATTCTATGGGTGTTAACAATTAAGATAATTCTTTTTATCACAGAGGGACATGTGGGTAGTGTAAAGGATATCAATGTGGAATTGACAAGCAGAATTCAAATTCCAGGTTACACTGTTGCACAAACTTTTACACATGTCTTCTCTCTTCAGCTAAGGATTAAATAGCAGGATAAACTGAATTCTCTAGCCTTGGATGACAACTAGTGTAAGAGAGGGAAAACTGAATTTAGAACAATCAAGATGCCGATGGGAAAGCATTCAACTATAGTTCCCAAAAACGCACACAGTAATTCACAAATAATAAAAAAGAAATATGTAGAGTATCATGATCATTTAGGTCTTGAAGGGACACATCAGTAAAAAAAAAAAAAAAAAAAAAAAAAAAAAAATTACATCAGAGCTCTTCTCGACTTCTCTTTGCTTGAATCTTCCAATCCTCTTTCTTTTCAAATTTTATTGACTGTATATTCTAATTCTCTCCTGCATCATTCCCATTTTTTGTTGCCAGTTTGTTTTTGTCTTAATGGAATATAAATATGACTCTTACTGTCTTCATAAAAAATTTAAATATATAAGAATTTTCTATGCCTTTCAATTCCTACCTACCTTTTAACCTTTCACTGTCTCTTCTGATATATCCAGTTTGGTCTTCCTCTATATATATTTTTTCTTTCAACTGGTTCTTTTTATTTTCTTTGTCACTTATCACCTTTACTCCTCTCTCTAGCTTCACCAGACAAATTCCTTCTTTAATAATAATAATAATAATAAAAATTTAAAAAAAACTACCACTAATTCCAATCCCAGAATGTTATCTTTGTCCAATTCCCAGCCAATATGGTCTGAGAAAGAAAGATTATTATTGGAAAGATAGATTTATTATATTTGAACAGGTTTTTATAACATCTCCAAAAATATAACATTACTTCCAGAAACATTCAATATTTAAAAAAAAAAAAAAAAAATATTAAGTTTAATGAAACAGAGCCTGTTTGGCAGAGAGAAATTGAATAAATTTAAGTTTGAAAGCAGGAAACTATTTAATGAAGTAACTGCAATTTAGGCACTTTATCAATAACAAAAAAAAACAAAAAAACAATTATTCTCCCTCTCAATACACACCCTGAGCAATAAAAAGAAAATTTTATTGATTATGAAATTATGAAAGAATAGAAACAATTTATTAAAAGGGGAACTAAAAAAAAAAACAAAACTTTTTTTGCATTTGAATTTATTATTTTCTAAGTAAATTTTAAAATCCAAATTATCTGGTAACAGAGTTTTAGTACAATAATTCTTGTTCTTTTTGTGCCTACAATGCTTAAAAAAATAAAAAAGGATTTTTTTAAAAATTTAATATATAATATACATTGACCAGAATTATTACTTAATCTGACAAATTTTGTAGCTACTAAGTATAAAACAAAACTTACTAAAATTGTTAGGTTTTAATTGCATTTTTTTTTTTTTAACAGGTTTTCTATATTAATTTTTACACTATAAAAATACTAAATTGTTTGGAAATTACTTCATTTTTGGAGAGGAAATAATGGCTTCAGTTACATGTAGCAAAATTTATATTTATCAAAAATGTAAGTATCGCTATTAACAATGACTAAATTCTATTGTGAAGTGAAATTCTCTGTAAAATAACTGATTCTGGAGAAAAAAATTCAACATATGAAGTTCTACCGATGAAAGATCTTAGTGAACACTAAGATGGATTTCTTTTAATTGCTGTCTCAGTTTTGGGGATTAGAATTATTATTTAGACTATTTACATAAAATAAACTGTTGGGTGTTAATTGCAATAATTTCAGACAGAAAGATTAAAAAGTAACGTAATTATACACAAAGACAAACACGTAAACTTGCTATCTCCTGTCATATAGCATTTACGTTTTTTCCCTCCAAAATTTTGCCTCAAAATAATTTCTACACATTATACCACATCAGGATTTGGGGTATGCCTTCAGCTTCAGATAGCTCATATACACACCAAATTATCAGAGTACCCTGAAGATGATCCTAGACTAGTGCATTGTGCATATTGAATAACAGAAAATGTTACAGAGAATATTGGCCTCATAGTTTATTCTAAGGCAGACAAGTTATATCCACAAAGATAAAATTTTTGCATGAATAAAGATCAGATGCAGTTCCAATATTTTCCTTTCCATTTTGAGTCTTTTGTTTAAAGTAATTTTAAAGAGGATTAAAAAAAAAAATAAAACAAAATCAAATCAAACAAACAGGGGGGGAAAAAAAACAATAAAATCAAACAAACTGGAAAAAAATCAAAAACACCAAATACATACACTTGAAGTTGATTTTTTTTTCCTTTGAGGATATTTTCCAAATATTATATCCAATTTAAATATTTTAAGCTTTGAAAAAACAGTAATTCATTTTCTTCCATTTTTCCGTTACTTAATGGCCTGACTTACTTTCTTCTATACTGTGTTGGGAAAGGAATACAAGACACAGTACATAGCAGATGATGTAACCAAATTCTTGTATGTCATCTCCACCTCTGTCAGTAAGCACAGTGTCCCACGACCTCCACCCACTCTTTAAGTGTCTTACAAAAACCAAAGCAGTGAGCATAAGTACTTTTATTAAAAGAAATATACTACAGAAAATAAAATTGCAACTCCCTGAAAGACAGATAGTTTTGGCTATGCATGCTGTGGATAATAAATATTCTGATAAAATTTCCAACATCTTCAGGCATTTTGTGATATAGTAACCCTCATACTAGTGCACCATCTGTGTGTGAGCTTTAAGCAGTGATGCATGATGTAATAAGATTTAAGTGCAAGCATGTGTCATACATGTGTGTTGTTTATTCAATTAGAATCATTTAAGTCAAGTCAGATTGTGGGCCTTTAAGAGACTGGATCATCATTTCGGAGAATTGTGGTACATTGAGGACTTGATCCATTGGTAATGAATGTTGGTGACAGTGGTCAGATAAACATTCCTATACATATAGACTAGGTTTTTGACATAATACATAGAATTGCTAAGATTGACATATAAAGGCTGCAGTAGCAATCAAGCATGAAGCCAACAAAATCACTTGAAGTAAATGTGACTCGCAAGATTATGAACATGGGAACATTGGGAATCATTTTACTTGCAGCAAGGCTATGGACATGCATGCCTCTAGTCAAACATCCATCTATGCCACAATATAGTCATGCATATCTATAATCAGTCAGTCAGTCAAGCGCCATACGTGATACACGCTTGGGTGATCATGTCTCAAAAGAGATATGACTGACTGGGCAGAAGATTATCCCACAGTAGGTTGCCATTGCTTTCTGCAGTAGACTGGTTGTCAACCTATCTATCCTATTATTTAACCCATAACTGGTGGGAAGAGATGGATTAATACCTTTCCCAAGGGTATTTGTGCATAAGTGAATGAAAGGAATTCGACTGGAATTCGAACTCAGCTCACCGATTTCTCGTTCCGAGCCGATATCCATTGCACCACAACACATATAGTGTTCAATCATGGGAGCAGGTTCTGCTTTCAGACAAGTGGTAACTGCTATTTCTGCAGCAGGAATGCAAATATGTTATTCCAGTTGGATAAGGTCTGCTCATAGAATGTCCATGCTACTCAACAGTTTTAACAGAGTTATGTGCATTGCCACACTGAACGACAATATTTGCTATTTTTGTATCATCAATCTATGACCCTCATGTGATTAAACTTTTCTTCACTAATTTTTTGCGCCAGTGTTTCCCTTGCAATATTATTAACCAGAAACTACAAGTTACAAATTGTTAAGTATTGGTTAATAGCGAGTGATTTGGCACACAAGTAGATTAGTGTAGTCAGTCCAAATGAAAGACCAAGCTCTTGAGTGATCTAATGGAGAGATATATGAGTGAATAGAATCCACTCAGGCAAATATGTTGGGCAGGTCCATTATAGTAAAGTGGACTAACCCACATGCTGCATTAGATACTCTCCTATAAATGAGGTAGACAAAAAGAAGGCAGCCATGTTATATTTGATTTCTATACAATCTTATACAAACAATATAACATGCATCAAAGAGGAGATAAGGCCTGTATGATGGACATTGAGCATCTACAAAAAAAATTAAAGAAAGTCTATATCCATATACATTCATCAATTTCCTTCCTCGGTCATTTAAAAAAAGTATACCCCTTAACTTCCACCAGCTTTCAGCTATATTGTGTATTTAATCATAAAAGGATTCTGGGTTTGGTTCAAAGAATTTTTTAACAAACATTGCAAAAAACACTGACTGTTATGCAATGCCCAGACAATGGTTTCTCTCTTCAAATGTACCATTCAAACAAGTTGATGGACTACCTGTTGCCTGTGTATCAACATCATTAAAAAGTTCTTGATTCATCAGTTTTTATATTTTGAGTTCTTTCAAAATGTTCTTTCTATTCAAAACTCTTAATGTCTGCAAATCATTCTCAATCTGCACTTGAGCCTACTGCATTATTAACCAAAGATCAAGGATCTAATATTTACTTTCTACTGTAAAATGTAATTGTAAATAAATAAATAAATAAATTTAAATACCAGGCCATCCCTTGACTGGAAATGTTGCTAACCAAAGACTCCAATGATTTGTGCCTTTTTATAGTTTCTTGATCTAAATCTGTGACTCCTGAGCTATGTCTGCTGAGGACAAAGTATTCTGGCTACAAAATTATCATTCTAGAATCAGGTGGGTTAAGTTCTATTCTATGGACAATATTTGTCACCCTGCAGAGGGATTGAACTTACATTCTCCTGATTATAAAAACTACCAGCATTTATTTTAGGGACATTATCCAGGCAGCAGAAAGTTTGTTCATTCCTGAATTACTCTGATAAGAATTCACTGGGAACTGAAAATTCTACCTAAAGAAAAGAGTTAAATTGGGCAACTTTGGCTGAACAAAGCTGAACCCATCTTAACCAGCAGTGGAGACAAAGCATTATTCTTTATAATCAGGAGGATTGTCTTGGAAATGATGGAAACAAAAAGGAAATTAATACTGAGCATCAGGAAGAGACAGCTGAAGTTCCTGGGACATGCAATGAGGAAGGAGGGCTTGGAGAATCTGATACTAACAGGCCAGATAGAGGGAAAAAGAGAGAGAAAAGCAATAGATAAAATATTTGAAGGGCCTAATCAGGTGGACGATGGAACGAGGATTGCATGGTGTAACAGGAGAAGGCGTGCTCAGAGCCACCAGGGATAGTGAAACGTGGAAGACCATGATCGCCTATGTCCTGAAGGGACAGAGCACATAGAAGTTCAATCCATATGCAGGGTAAATATTGTCCATAGAATAAAATTTAACAAGGTGTAAATGCTGTGAAAAACCTGCTGAAAGAGTTAGCATTTTATAAACATCTAGGAATGCTTACACTATTTAAATTGTTGCCATATTCAGGACATTCCAACAATTGTTTGCTCTGGCCTTCTTCAGGTGATTGGAATTTCAAACTGAACATTGAACCATACTTCTTTCAATATCAGTTATCTCCCTTTAACTCAACTAAAAGTTTTTGTTCACCTCAGCTGTAGGCAGGTATTGAACTCATATATTGAACTTCAACTAATGTTTTTATCCACTGGGCCATGTGCCTTTGAGGACATCAGTATTGATTTTTGGGACTTATAAATCTAACATCTCAGTAATTTTTTTTTTTTTAAACCTGGTCATATTACAATTTTGTTACTTGCTATTGTTTTTCTCTAGCACTCTGTATTACTGGTTCCCATATTATATTCATTTATTTCTATGCTTGGCTGACTTAGGAAATTTTTGTGGCCTAGCATATATGCTGGTTTCTGAAATTTTTACATTTTCCAGTAGCATTCCTTGTCTATTATTTCATCTTCATTCCACAGGGGGTAGATTTCCTTTTGTGCAACAGCTTTACTGTGTTCTTGCAGTTTTATCTTAAGAGAGCTGCCCATTTCTCTTATCATGGGATGGTGTACACAGTCTTTAATCCTGTTCTCCTTTATGGGAGGTCTTACTTGGAAGAGGGGTCTGCAAAATATTGAATCACTTATGAAAGTCATCATGATGTTATATAGACCACATATTTTATATTTTTTCTGATAATCCCTTCATATAGAAAACAGCCTTGGTTTGCCTACCCTGAGTGTTTTTACCCTTTCGCAGCCTTTTATCCCAGTTTTTTGGAGCTGCTGTCATGTGTAGATGTTACATTGTAGGCTACTGCTGATACTGACAAATTCTTCGTATATTTCTGGGTTGCCATTTATGACTTTTGCTCAATGTTGTAAGCAGCAGACAGTACCTTTCTTTACACTATATGGGTTGTGGGAGTTGAAGTTGAGGTATTGTCTGGTTAATGTTGGTCTTCAATATATTGATGTATAGAACCCAGGCTCTGTTCAAGATATTAATATATCCAGGAATGCTAGTTTTGTTCTTTTTCTCCATTGCGAACCATATCATGGTCCAGTATTAGCTAGACTTCTTCTTGGTATGGCCAGAGTATGAAGATGTCATCTACATATCTCGGCCATAGAGTTGGCTTTAGTGATGCAGATTCTAATGCCATCTAGTCAAAGTATTCCATGCATATGTTAGCCATTGCTGGTAATAATGCTAAGCCTATATCCTGTTAATATATATCTGATTCCATTCTGAAATATGCTGTTTGTGTACAGAGAGTAAGAATCTCTTTTAGGTTATCTATTAGTATATTGGTGCATTCTTTTAGAGATAAACCTGAAGCCAGTCTGTCCCTGACTAGTGGCAGTGCCTCCTTTGTGAGTACCTTGGTTAATGGGCTCACTATCAGGTTGGATTGGATGGGAGCATCTTAGATTAATTCCACAAAGCGAGTAGAGTTTTGGAGATATGATGGTGACTTTCCTATTAATGGGTCAATTAGCCAAAACGACAAATATGACAAAGTTCGAACAATATAAATAGTGTAAATAATAATTACAATACCTCATCTCAGAAATGTGTGTATGTGGTATAGGTGTGCATGTGCATATATATATATATATATATTTGCTGCTGACCAAAACAAAAATGATTTGGATATGTACAAGAAAACAATTCATGATTGAAGCAATGAGAGAAATTGTGGTAAAGATTAGCCAAAAAAACTTGGTTAGAGGCTGTCAACACTATCCTCAAGAAAGTGATCTTGAAAGATGGCTTTAAATGGTCAGAAGAACATTTAAGTGAGCATACAAAACATCCCACTTTTATAGCAAGGAAATAAGATTATAAACAAGATAGTGATTGAATCTGGAGAGGGATGGATTCTGCCAGGTTAAAACGCCTAACATATCAAGAAACTACTTGCAGAAACCCAGGCCCTGGCACACAACTACAACAGATGAAGGAGAATGGCACAGCATTTCAGCACCCAAACAATTCCTTTTGGGGTTAAGTGCAAAAAAGGTGATTGAATGAGTGTGCTTTTTAAATTAAACATACAATGCTGAATATGCATTATATATTCAGCCATTATTTTTACCAGAATACACTTTTCTACAAACAATGAGCACACACAAAAACAAGTAAACTTTAAAGACATTAAATTTACTACAATTGCAACTGTGGGAACTTTTGTATCCGACCAAGGTTTCTATAGTTTGAAGCCAAATTTGAAATTTTTAAAAAGATTACTTATGAAAATTTTAAATAGTGTTTATTTAAAACTTAGGAAAGACTAAAAAAAAAAAATTTTGCTGATACAATTTGTTCTTGCATCGGCCAAGCAATTTTTTTTTTAAGTAAATGTCAACTCAATAACAAATGAGTCAACATATTTCAGAAGAATTGAGATACTGCTTAGAGTCAGTATAAAAATGAGAATACAGATCTACAAAGGAGATGGAATAAGTGTACATGCTAAGAGCAGAGGGAGGTAATTTTATCTACATGAGACAAATGGTTGGCAAAAATAGAAAATTAAACTGTTTTTCAAGGGCATGTGTTAGGTATTCAAATTAAAATTGCAATAGTGAAAGAATCTAGGGGGGAGAGGGAGGGAGATACAGAGGGGGAGAGGGAGAGACAGACAGAGGGGGGAAGAGAGGGTGACCAGAGATAGGGAGGATAAAAGAAAAAGAAGAGCACTCCATTTACAGGGACAAAAAGAATGGCTCCCGGAAAGAAGAGAAGAAATAAGAAGAACAGAGAAATGAAGAATTAAAAAAGAAGCACAAAGACAGAAGATGAGGTAAGAAAAGGGTGAAAATGAAAGAGGTAGTAACATAGGTTGGAAAGACTTATGCGTGGGAAAGGCAGTCAATATAAAAAGAAAGCCTATTATGTGAATAGTTAGCTGAATAAAATGACTCAGTTTTTCTTTTGTAAGGTTTCAAAAACATTAACCTAGTTTTGATAAAAGAAAACATGTTTTGCTTTTAATATTTGTCTTAATATTTGCTTATTTAACCTTTTTCAAAAACATTACATCATTGGTTTCTTCTTGTCTGCTCTTAAATGATTGTCTCAAGCTATGAGTTCTACTTACCAAATTTAATTGGTGAGGCTCCCTCAACTTGCATTTTTGGCTTAACTAGAAAACCAACTAAGTATTCTTCTCTACAGCTCCACCATTCTGTTGTATCTTTAAAAAGGTTACAAACAGACAACGTGGTACTCAAGTGAAAGAACAGCAACATGTGTATAGATGAAAGAAGAGAGCTTTATTGTAAAGAGAATACATTACGGTAAGATAGGGAATCTGATGGCAGGCTAGTAATTGCCAAAGCAAGTCACAGGTTATCTCCTGTGCTCACTATATATGGCTATGAAATATAGTCAGTCCACATAGGTGATAAAGAGTGTGGGACATTTCATTACAACACATTCATCATTTGATTGTAATTCATGAAGAAAATTAAAATCAAACAATTCATAGTATTTGCTTTCTATGCCAAGCTAAAATACCACCCATCTTTCCAGTAGTATTAAAATTGTTGTAACCATAATTTATAAGATTCTTCAGAAAAATGATAGACACAATCTGCCCATTTTTCTAGTCTTATATCCATAGAGAATGCTTGACTACCTTTTTTTTTTCCTTCTTCAGGGTATGAGCAATTATGGCTGCTTACAATTTCCTATCTCTTAGGACTTTAAGCCATGTTTGGCTCCTGTCTATCCCTCCCAGTCCTTGTTCTGTCAGCCATTTACACAAGTTTTTTTTAGGTAGGTTATTCAATTTACAGTTGTTATAAGCATCTGCGAGTGTTCTTAGCTAGGTTTTGTGTCGAGGTACTCCCGATAAATATCGAAAATCAATAATTGAAAAAAAAAATCGGGTTATAGAAGGATTTTAACCAAATTTGATACACTCATAGACAAAGACATAAGAAACTATATTCAGAAGTTTCAAGGTTGTAGTTCTTACAATAGTGCAGAAAATTGGTTTTATATATATATATATATATATATATATAAGGCAAGATGTTTTTGTGTGTGTCTGTTTTTCTACCTGTATGTATTTTTTCAGCTCTTATTTTAGTTTTTGCTTCGGGTTTGGCTCTAAGTAGGTATAATTGTAGTTCTTAGCCTCAGCCATGATACAATTTACTCAGAGGACTTATTTAGCCTTCAAAATTCAGTTTACGACGAAAAAGCCTATTTGATATCGATACCAGGAAATCAAAATTTGACTTACATCCATTCATTTTTCTTTCAGTCTACGGTTTCACTTTAACTTGAAGCAACTATTGCTTTTTAGTCTTTTGTGCCAATGTCCAAAGAGTGAGCTCCAGGACCATGGATTAGTTTTAAAGCTTTCATTACACCCAAGCAACGTTGGGCTATACTGCTAGTGTGTGTGTATATATATATATATATAAAATGGCTGTCTACACATTAGATAGGCATGACCAATACTGACAGGTTGACAGATTGTTCTTATGAACATGAGATCAACATTGACTTTTGAAGCCACTGACGAACTTACATAATTGCAAACATGATATATGACAAACTATTTCAAACCAAAAAGTTCTTAAAAAAAGATTTCATTTTCCCTTCTCTTGCATGAGTTAAGTTTTTATTTATTTTTTATTTATTTATTGAATTACATGTCTTTTATTTATAGCTGATTTCAGCAATCTGGGCAGCAAGCTAATATACAAAAGGGAATAAAGAAATGTTCCTCAAAGTCACTATTCTGATGTTTGGTATTTAAAATACCAGTTTTGAAAATTAGTTCAAACTGAAAATCTTTATGCATTCCCTTATATAATAATAAATGCCAAAGTTATACAGAATCACACGTGGAAAATGATGAATGACATATTAGAAAAGAGTCAGATCAGTGCATTAAAATGTGTTTGGGGCAGATAGTAAGCTAAAAGGTTGTGCCACTGAATGAACACCACAAAATCAGATTTGGAATAAATGCTGCATTTTAAGTAACCTTTCCCCAGAATTTTAGGTACATCATTCTTGTTAAGAGTGGGCAGTGAAACTATGGTGCATTTTAAGAAGTTCAGCAGATAGATTTTTAAAATTGAGTCTTACACTTCTGGAAAAGTAAATAAAATAAATGCCCTTAACTATTAGGTAACAACCTCCTTTATTTTGTTTTATGAATGTCCACCCAATACAAGGCCCAAAGGTCACTGGATGGAGTTGTATTAGCATAAGAAAAGACAAGCATTAGGAGTATAAAGCTGAAGTAGACTTTAGAAGCAACTGGAAACCCAATCTGAAGCAGGAAACAAAGCATAAACTTCTCTTCCTGTTCAAAAGGCCAGGGAGAAGTGTGAACTAGATGATAGGCAAACCTATCTACAATTAGAAGAGGAAAGAAAATGTAAATAAAATGAAATAAAATAGAAGAAATTTTCAGAATTCAGCTGCAAATGTATTTTCTTATCTTTTTTTTTAAATTTGGGCAATCTTTGTTGTTTGGTTTTTTTTTTTGCATTAATATGGGTCTTTAAATTTTGAGTATGTGCATATGTATATGCATGTGAGTGCTTGTGTCAAAGAGAAAGAAAGCTATAGAGCATAGTTTAATCGAATACTAAACCAAATGAAGATTGTATTGCACCAATCATTTCTTGAGGATATGAGGAAGAAGTTATTCATGCTCGAGTGTACAAGCAACCTTAAAAATATGATATTCAGAAAGGAATTATGTCTTCAGAATATACATTACAGATATTAATTAACCAACAGATATCTCCAATTTCAAACAATTCCTGAGTATTTCATAATTTTGATATTGTAAATAGCAGTCTTGTGGCTCCACAACTCCTCCATAATTCAAAGCGCTATTCAAACCATATTACAAAAAGCTTTTGTCCTTTGCAATGAAGAGCCATCAATATTGGAAATTCAATAAGTAACAAATTGAGAATGGTAAAGTGTATCAGGACATCTGCAAAATATATTCCTTCTTTTATTGGTGAAATTGGCAAAAAGATATGGCTTGGTCATGGGTATATAGAATTTCATTTTGTCTTAAACCATCCCCAACCTGAAGTCTCAGTTTATTTATATACATGCAAAGAGAAGACTTGAGTCAAACAGAGATATGGTTCTACAGAAGAATGATGAGAATATCATAAATGGAACATGCAAAGAAAGTTTTAAGGAATATAGAAACAAGAAGGTTTTTTGTTTAGGATTAGAAAAACTTTCTGGGACATAAGAGGAAAGGGGTTTTTGAAAATTTGACACTGACAGGATATTAAAAGCAAGAAAAGCAAGACTGAAACAGCAAATAACCTATCTTATTTGCTTATCTTGAATAGAATGGCAAAATTTTGTCCGGGGTGGGTGGGTGTCATAGTTATAAGCTAACAAGCACTTAGTGCTATTTCCAAACCAGTGTACACATATAGTAGCCTACAATATAACTGGTTTTGTGACATTTTTATTATGCTGATGCTATCATTTAGCTTATTCTTTGCTGCAGAGTATGCTACCAAAACTAAAATGAGAAATCACTATCACTGCCAAAATTATAAAGGCAGGGATCATGTTTTTATGCTCATCTTTGTTATCACATTGTTCCAGCTCAAATATTGCAAATAGTTAAATGTAATCATCACTTCTACTTGAACAGTTTCTTTTCTCACATTTCCCACCTGTAGAACTCCCATTTACTTGCTTCTCTGATAGCTATAATCTCCAAAAATTTACATGCAATGTCAATTGCCATTTTCTATCTTCTTGAATCTTGTTCATCTTTTATTCTTTCTTCAATATCCCCTGTACCCAGTCTATACTCTCACGGTAACCCATTGTACACTTAGTGGTAGCCCACTTTGCTTGAGGTGAAATAATTAAAAAAAATATATATAAAAATGAGGACAATAGTTCACATAATTATTACTCTTCATACTAGAAATTAAGACAGAAATGTTTACTTTTTAAATTGGGCCAGCACAGCCAAACAACAGTGAAATACAACAGTAAAAGTTAATGATAACTAATATTGAAACAGAACTATTACAACTATATAAAAAATCATGCAATATATCATCTTGTCATCTAAAGTGTTGTAGGTAATACACTCATGGGTGAATGGTCCAAAATCAGAGAGGTCTACAGCATCACGCCATGTCCCATTCTTGTGTTTGTTTAAACCCTTGTATAAGCTTACAGAGTTCATTATTTTCTGTCATAGCTCAAAGTAAGAGAGCTAGTTCTTTTCTTCGAGATGGCAGGTAAAGTGGATTTGTTTTTGAAGTTATCTTTTAGGACTTAAAAGACAGCAGAATGGTTTGAATTCTGAGTTTTTCTTCTAGACTGGTTGCTACCCAAGGCTATAGTCTGTTCTACTATTTTATCTATTTTAAGTGGAATTCAAACTATCCTCCAGTAATGGATAAATATATTACTCTCATAAGTTTTAGCTACCTCAGAATGCCCTCCCCTACACACACACTTCCCCAAATACTTTCCCCTCTAGAAAAGAAGTACTATGAATTCTCTTTGGAAAATTCAAATTGCCAGTATCTCCACTTTTGTTTTGGGATCATAATTGAATAAAAGTTGGGAGTTATTTCAGTTGACAACAACTCTGGAAATGAAAGTAAGGAGAAGGAGGGGGCGAAGAAACACTGAATGTGCGACATGTAGTTTCACATCTATATTAAACATTCTAAGAGTATGAATATATAATTTTCTTTTGTATTTAAAAATAGTAAGAAAAGGACAAAGCTGCATAAAACTGCAGACATCTTGATACAATTACACTCAACTTCATTGAATTTCATAAAGCAAAAAGACAGTCTTCAGTGCAAAGAAGAGATAATTTGCTAAAGTGCCCCACCACCATTGCATGATGAATCCAAATTGTTTCCTAAACATATCAATAAAGTTACATTTTTTAGTGTAAAAACAAAAATAAATAAATAAGTTTATTGATAGCTGGCTGAGGCTTTAACTTTAATCAAAAAGATGAGAAAAAAAATGGTTTTGTCAGAGGGAAATCATTTTACAATTTTTTTTTTTTATCTCGTCATTCAACCTCATGAACTTTTTCAAGGTTAAAAATAGGAGAAGCAAGTTTTAGCTGCTACTAAGACAGAATGGGTGTTATTGTTATGAGACCCTACTGGACAGATATTTTAAGTTTTAAAAATTTAAATAATTTCAGGAATTTTAATCTGTGTGAGATTGGGGATGGAGAGTGAGAGAAAAAGAAATTCAATTTTGATAATGTTCTGTAATAACTGCATTTTATTAGGGTTAAAAAAAAATGAATAAATTTGAGTTGTTATAATAAACTGTTTTTTTTAACCAACCTTACATCCCAACTCATTAAAATGCTAAATGAATGTTGGTAATAGAGAATAAAAACAATATAAACTATTTCTATAACTTTCAATAAAAATTGCAATCAAAAGTATAAAAAATTAACAGTTGAACTGTATAAATAACTATATATCTCTAATAGCTCTATTTTGTCAATGATTGACTTAATTCCTGGCAACCAACACCTCATTTCCTGATTTTCAGCTCACAACTTAGCAAGTTTTAGTTAAAAAAAAAAAAAAAAATAATAAAAATTACTGCTTAATCATCTTTCATTTACGTCCAAAAATTTATTTTGTAAGCATAGAAAATAATTAAAGCTAAAGAGTCTACAAAAAATTATATATATATATATATATATATAAACTATAAAGAGAATTTTGTGTTACTGTATATTGATTATGAGAGTGAATAACAATAATAGTGTATTTGTTCAATAAATTCTACCAGTGATATCACAACCAGTTCATAATAAATAGAAACAATTATACAATATGGAATTTTATAAAGAACAAAGAATTCTTTTGATAAAATCAAGCACATAAAACAGTTCATCAAAGAATGATCTGATAAATCCATTTCTAAGAGAACAATGCAAATGAACTATTTCAAATTTTATTCCAATAACAAAGCACATTGATTGTTAAATGCAACTAAAATAAAAACAGCAAATAAAAAAAAAAGGAACACTGGGTCAGATTGTAAAATGGAGGTTGGCCATTTATACAAAAGCTGATATTCAGAAAAGATTAAAACAATTCAATAATATTGAAAATGAAGGAGATTTGGCTATAAAAGAACGAGATTGTTATTGAATTATTAGAGGTCACCTTTCAATGTATTAGAAAAAAAGATTCCTACCAATATGACTGCTACTACCATTGTAACAGTTTGAAGAGGCTCCAAAATAGTGAACATTTTACAAAGAGTGTGATGAAAAATTTTTTCAAACAAATTTTGGTTAAACGAAAAAAATAAATGGATCACATAACACATACCTGACCCACCAGCAGGTTTAGGCTCTTTGCTTAGTTTAGATTTTATTAATAAAAATCATCACAGAATAACTTTCGGTGTCTATGTTTTAGAATATTAAAATTTACAGAAAAAAAAACAAAAAAAAAAACAAACACTATCTCTTAAACAATGAACTTTTAGAAGCTATAAAAAAAACAAAACAAAAATACATCAATACATTGTTTAAATTTCATCCAAATTATAAAAAATTATTTTGTGAATTCAACAAATCTTAGGAAAGTGTTACTGTAAAAAAAAAAAAAAAAAAAAAAGTTTGAAATATTTTCCTAACACAACAATTTTAAAAAACAGCGTAAGTCTTAACTTTATAGGCATCTTTGAAAACTTTGCAGTTATCAAAGACATTGCCGCCTGTCATTACCAATACAATAAGGATAGCAGGGGCGGGGCAGGCATTATATACAGCCACTCCACACTTAATGATTTACCTGTTTAACAACCCACCAGGCACCAGCTAGAAAGATGTCATAAAATATTAAAAAATCCAACCAGTTGGTATTGTACACGATACAAAAACTTTCATCATTATTTTCTTCTTTCTTCAAAATGTATAAATGTATTTTCTTTTAATTACTAATGTTCACCCAATACAAGGCCCAAAAGCCACTCAAGGTAGTGGGTTAATGTGTGGATTTGTATTAGCATAAGTACAAACGTTAGAAGTACTGATGTGAAGTAGACTTTAGAAGGAACTGTAAACCCAATCCTAAATAGGAAGCAAGAGGTAAACTTATATTCTTGTTCAAAAAACTAGGGAGGGGTGTGAACAGGATGACAAGTGAACCATAGTGAAGAATAAAAATATATTTCTACCATATTTACAACAAACAAACCAATGTACAGAATAAGTAGCTGATTTTTTCATTTGTTTATTATGTTTACTGCTCAGTAGTGCATAAACATTTAGAAATAAATTAGAATTGTTACAAACTGTGCAGAAGTTATAATAAAGCTATCTAGAGCTGGTTGTCACAAACCCGTTACATAATAAGCTTGAAATAACAGTCAGGTACAACTTCTCAGTTTAGCAAACAGGCTGTTGGAGTGGAACCCAGTTGTGAAGTGAGGAGTGGCTGTGCTATATATAGCACATTGATTTGACTTGTCTTCATGTGCCATGTCACCTCAGGATGTAAGTAATTATGGCTTTCCACAACTTCCTTTCCTTTGTAGCTCTTAAACTTTGTCTTTCTCTTATTTCTCCTAAGCACAGTGGCAAACACGGTCCTTCACTGCAAAGTCTACCCAAGTGCAGACTGTGGAAGCGACCACCTACCAGTCTTATGCAAACTAAGGATAAAACTAAATGACCCGAATCTGCAGGAAATGTATACAGAGAGTGTGATAACAAAATACGAAGGACAAATTGGAAATGGAAGCTCAAAATGGGCTGCTTAAGAGTAGCTCTAGTAACATCAGCGAATGACATCATCCGAAGGAAAAAGCGTGTCAAAAGAAAAGTGAGTGGATCACCGAAAAAATTCTTGACATGATGCAAAAGAGACAGAAAACAATGCCAAGACATGAAACAGAATAAAAGAAAATAGGAGCAAATGTAGACAGGAGAAAGAAAGATAGCTCAATGACAAATGCACCAAAGTAGAGAGACTGAGCACAACAAATGGAGATAAACATAAAAAAAAAAAAATAAAAAAACAGAACAAAAGACCTGCTCAGCAACAGAATGTATAAAAGCAAAGGATGGTACATTCATACTAGAAAAAGAAAACATACTGCAGAGATGGGGCGACTATATTAGAAATCTCTTCCATGTCACAAAAATATGGATAGACCAGAAATATTTTAATACTAAAGTGGAATCGGCAATGGCCAAATTATAGAGAAACAAAGCAGCAGAACCTAACAGGATTGTAACAGATATGTTGACATCCTTCAAAGGCTGTGATGTAGACAGGCTCACAGAAATAATAAACAAAATCTACAACAGCAGCAATATACCGGAGGACCCAGGCAGATCAATTTTCATAACACTACCTAAGAAGCCAGGTGCAAGGAATTTTAAACTCCACCAAATGATCAGTTTAATGAGCCACATAACAAAACTCATCATCCAGATTCTGATGAACAGAGCATGCAGCAGAATCGACCCGGAGATAGGACTTGAGGCTTTGTTAAAGATACCAGAATGAGGAATGCAATATTCAAGTTCAGAATGCTATCTGAAAGAGCAATACAAATGCAGAAGGAACTTTATCTGTGTTTTATAGACTACCCAAAGGCATGTGACAAAGTACAACACAAAGATGTGATAGAGATGCTCAACAACCTTGACATTTTCAAAATGACATTAAGATAATCAAGAATCTATATCGGCAGCAAAGCGCTTGCATACAGATAGGAAGTGAACTCAGCAGATATGCAAAAATAGAAAGGAGCGTAAGGCAAGTGTGTGTTTTCTCACTGGATCTATTCAACCAATACAGCAAAGCAATTATGAGAGAAAGAAAAGCCTTGTCGGGATTCATCATTGGCAGCCACAATCTCAACAATATAAGATACGCAGATGACATGGAAAGGAAAAGGCAGGATCTTCTACAAAAGGTAGCAAAAGAAAGCAAGAAGAACTGAGCATAAACTTAAAGAGAACTGAATCATCATGGTCATCAGCAAAAAAAAAAAAAAAAAAAAAAAAAAAAAAAGCTCAATATGCCAACTACAAGTTGAAGAAACTAAAATAAAACAAGAAATTTAAATACCTGGAAAGTGTTTTGACAGAGGATGGAAGGTGCAACATGGAGATCCAAAGACACATTGGCATGGCCAAGGAAGCACCAGGAGACAGGAAAATCTCATTGGAAACAAAGAAAAGAGTGCTATGTGATATTTGTCCCTCCGCATGGAAATGAATGCAGGATAATCTCATCAAGGATGAAGGAGAGGCTTTAGACATCAGAAATGTGGTTTTACAGAAGGATGCTAATGATATCATGGATTGAGCATGTGAGTAACTTTGAGATGTTGGAGAAGATGCAAATGAGAAGAAAACTCATACTTAACATCAGGAACAGACAGATGCGGTTCCTGACATGTAATGAGGAAGGAGAATTTAATACTCACAGGACAAATAAAAGGAAAGAGAGACAAAGGAAAGCAGCGCAAGACCTACTTAATAAGTCTGTGCAAATGGATGGTTGAGCAGGGTTTGGGAGATATACCAAGAGGAAAAAATATTGAGACCAACAAACAGGACAGAGCAAAGTGGAAGTCCATGATCTCGTATGTCCTGAAGGGACACGGCACATGAAGAAGAGGACTGTTCTGCCATCCACTTACTCAAGTTCATTAACTATGTTATGTGTTGTTTTCCTGTGTCCCTTCTTACTCCCTGGACAGAAAAAGAGTATCAGATTTTTCAAGCCTTCTTCATGACATGTCCCAGAAACCTCAATTATCTCTTCCTGATGTTAAGTATTAGTTTCCTTTTTGTTTCTATTTTCTCCAAAACTTTAGCATTACTTACATATTCAGTCCATGATATCCTCAACATCCTTCTGTAGAACATTTCTGTTGCTTCAAGTATCCTCTTCATCTTTTGGGAGATCACCCAGTGTTCAATACCATACAGGAAAACATACCACACCAATTTAGTATTCTTTTTCTTGTTTCTAACAAAATTGTTCTATTCCTTAATACACAACTTAGCTTTTAGAATGCTTTCTTGGCTATTCCAATATATTTTCTGATCTTAGGTGTGAGTGGTGTATAATGGTCATCACTAGTGGAAAATTAAATCAAGTGAGCAGGTTCGAATTTGGCTCATGATCACTTCACATTTAGTTGCATAGAAAAAGAGATGTTTTAAAAATGGTTGTTCATATTGTAGACTTTAGTTCTAAAATGAAAAGAAATAAAGAGTTTGTACCATTACAGAATGGGGAAAAAAAAATCAAAAAGAGAGAAATCCAAACTGAAATATTGAACTGAATGACAGCTTGCTACCAAATGAAGCAATGAAGATTGTTTTACCAGGCAGAGGCAAATCAGGATGCATGTATGGCAGTAGTAGTTTCAAAATTATCAGCACATGCCAGAAAAATAATGGAGAGATAGAGTACATGAGTGTCAAGAGAAAATAATCAATAACTTGTCAATAACTCGACAGCATATCAACATGCAAAATTACCTGACAGTCTGCAGACATCATGAAGAAAAAGGTTTACAGTTTCAAAGGATGTCATTGAGTAATTATCATATACTAGGAATACATGTGAGTAAAAAGGAATGTCTTAAAGAAAATAGAAACAAAGAATCTGTTCAAGATATTTCAACAGTTTCTTTTCAATTTTTGGTAGAAGACAACTAAAAATCAGAAAGAAACTGTGGGAATATCTTTGACACAAGTTAAGAGCTTGGAAACAACATTTTTGAGGACATATTGAAGGCATGAGTAACAGAAACAATTGATAATTTAAGTTTGCATGAATGGACATTAGAATAGATTGTGTTTTGTGGGTTAATTAAAGCCAAAACTTTTCTTTTGCAAGTAAATATTGAATTAATACTTTTCTTTCTTTTAGATTTTTTTTTTCTTTTTTTTTTTTAATCATATCACCCTGAGCAAGGCAGTAATGCCACTGAAGCGCAGGGGGCGACGTAAGAGTGAAAAAATTGGAAAAGAGAAAGCCAGAAACCACATCCTAAACAGGGAACAAGGGATGAGCCTCTTCACCTGTTCAATAGACATGGCTGGAGTGTGAACCGGACGATAGTTTAGTCTATCTACTCCATGGATTCATACATTGTTTTTCATTGAGAGTATTTGTGCATTAGTGAACAAAACAATCCAAACTGAAATTTCAACTAGACTTTTTGATTACTCATTCCAAGTGTTTATCCATTACACAGCCCACACATCCTTATATGCTTCATGACGAATGCTGATTAAGCGTGTGTGAATGGATGACAGAACAAACATTGATTTGCAGTTTACAGCTTATCAACCCTTTATAGAATTGAAATATATATTGCAACTTACTGGTTGATATGGCACAAAAAAATAATTGGTTATCTCAGTCACCATATGCTGAAGGTAAACTTCAGTTGGTAATCATGATATTGGGTTTCACAGTTCAGTGAAGGATGCAGAAATTAGGTGTGGCTATTTTTATAATTCATCTCCTTTACTGGTCTTGTGTTGTCTAGGAGAAACTTTTACTTTAGAAACCGGCTGAGATTAATTATTTGGCATGTTCTTATATTCATTCCAACAAGTCATCATTTTGTTTTCGGTTTTTTTTTTTTAGTCCAGGTTGTGTTTCAATGGATGTGCCTTGTGGTACAGTGGATATCAGCTCGGAACGCAAAACCGGGGAGTCGAGTTCGAATTCCAGTTGAATCCATTGTATTCACTTACGCGCAAATACCCTTGGGAAAGGTATTAATCCATCTGCTTCCTTCCAGTTATGGGTTAAATAGAGGGACAGATTGGGTTCTATAGCTTTGGTCGGGAACCAGTCTACCGCAGAAAGCAATGGCAACCTACTGCGGGATAATCTTCTGCCTAGTCAGTCATGTCTCTTTCGAGACATGATTGCCCAAGCGTGTATCACGTATGGCACTTAACTGACTGACTGTGTTTCAATTCTAGCAACTTTCTTAATTTGAGCAACCTTCCTGAAAAATGGAGAAACTCTAGAAGAACGAGCAAGTTGTTGATAAAGCTATCAACAATTTATTAAATGACGAGAGAATATATAGTTGCAGTCACAATTGTACAATTGAACTTCAGTAAATTCTTTCCTTTCTATGGAGGCATTGAGAGATATATAATGGTTAAAATGCATTTATATTGCCAACTTAGCTGCTGCTATAATTTCAATGAAAATGGATTAGTAACTATCTAGCACCAAAGTGGCATAATTGCCTGGAAGAGAACCGATTAATTATGCAGCTAGACAAAGACCCTCTTGTTAAACCTGGTAAATTTCTTGCGACCCTTCCAACAGTACTTATGACCCAGAATCTAATTTCAGATCATTTCTTAAATAGGCTACCAAATAAACAAGTCACAGACTTTTGAAAAATTTGCAGAATTTTGGCAAACACATTAATCATTTCATGACTTTCTTTGGGCTGTGGTTTAGGAAGGGAATTTCAGTTGTAATGGATTTTACTGAATCTTGGTTTATTTTTGGTTTACATATTCCCGATGCCTTCATCATAAGTATTTTATAGGTTCAAATTAATATTTTTAAATCAAAACTTTTCTCCCCCCAAGAGGTTCCAACTAGATTAACCACTCTCCCATATTTTTTGCCATTTAATATTTACTGTATCACTCAGAATTATTAAGTCTCAAGAACAATATACTAAAAGTCAGTAAATAGTATCAATAAACAACATTTCATCCATTAATATGATTCAATGATGGCCTCCCGTTACTTATAGCCAAAACACATTTTGGATTGAAACAATATTTTTATGAGTTAAGATTGCATTAACAAATTTTTGAGATTAACAATGATTTTCCCAAATACAATTACTACTTAACACATGGTTAGAGTGTAATATAGCAATCTAGCCCCCACCCAAAGAAGGTTGATGCAATCGATGATATTTCTCGTCGATGAAGGGGTCAGCGAACGACAAGACAGGTGTTTGAGAAATACATCCTGTCGGCGTCTGGAGCAGATGTCGCAGGGTTATGAGTCGGGCTCGTTTGACCTTATTTCCGACAGTGACGGAAATGACTACGGAAGTAAACAAAACAGGTGTCTCTTGGAATTACGTGGGCATTGTGTAGGCGAGACAAAACCGGAAGGAAAAGTCCCGGTTCTAGAAGACTATAAAAAGAAATCGACACACAGATTCGCCAGCAGAGAACGGCCAGTGGAAGCAGAGAGACACCACAGGCAAGACTTACACTCCCGTCGACTCATTCTATGTGCGCTCTCACTCTTCCATTCTCTGTTCCACACAGGCTCGTCGTCAGGAATAGAAATATAATCTTATATTTTTATATATGCGTGTTCTCGTTGTTTGTCGTCGTACAGTGATATATAACAAGAGGAAGGAAATGGATTCATACCTTTCCCAAGGTTATTAGCAGCAAATAAGTGAATGTAATGAATCCAACTGAAATTCAAACTGGGTTCTTCAGACAGAACAGAGACAAAGAGTTTGAGTTTTGTTTAATGGTATATCAACCTCTGTGGATTATTTAATGCCAAAAAGTGGGGTTTTAAGATATTTTTTTGAATGTTTGGTTATAGTGAGAAGGTTGATTTAGTCAGATTTTTAATGAAAATCTTTTGTTTTTATTCTTTTAGAAAACTGAAAATGTCTTCTAGTTTTGTATTCAAAAATATTTTGCTGAAAATTTTTTTCCCATCAAAAATGTGTTATAGTAATGAATTTTTCTTCAAGAATGTATTGTTGGTAATATTTTTCCTTCAAAAATGTATATTTTTCTATATAAGTATTTTTATGTATATATTTCTATAAAAGTCTATTTTTATACTTTCATGGTGCTTTGACTGCAGTTTGGGGGTTAACTATTTGCCCATAGCTGGGACCCTAACAGGTGCTACCACTCCAGGTTAGGATGGACCTGGGAACAATAGCAATTAAGAGGGGGTTCCATGCTTCTCATAACCTGCCGATTAGAGGCCTTGCTGCCAGATGCAGTTTACCGTCATGCCCAGAACCACAGAGACAAAGAGGGTTGGCAAAAGGGTAAAAGTTACATAGAGCACCAAAATACAGGAAATTGTGGAAAGATATATGGCACAGTACCCATCAAAATTTTATGGTTATCCTGAAAACTATAAGTTTGTTGGAAATTTACAGAGCTATAAAATTAGAGATAATACTGGAGGAAAATGTCAAAAACCACATTTTTAATTTGTCACATCTTCAACTTTTGTTTTTAATCTCCTGTGATCCTCTTCTTAGTAATTTTTGATCATTACATGTTAATAAGTTTCCCAAAGCTGAAGAACATCAACTGAATAAAACTGTTTCCCAATAAAACTATCTCTTGCTTTCTGTACCTTTTCTTTACCACTCCAATGCCAATTTAGAAATGTTCAGTAAATTGTTAGAGTCCACTTCTCGTTAAACTGTTAAACATTTCAGTTTAAAGTGGATATGTGGTAGACAAAAAAACAATGAAAAAAAAAAAAAATGCATGTATATTGTTTGAAAATATATTTCATATTACTAAGTAATTAAACTTATTTAATGCTCGGATTGCTGTTCTCATCTTTGTTACCATATTTATAATATTTTGGCTGTTGTACACTGGCTTTCTTCAGTTAATTGAAATTTCAAACTGAACTCTTTATTTCAGGGGTAGATTTTTCTAGTCCTACAACCCATACCACTTCCAGTATCAGTTATCTTCCTTTAACTCAAGTCTCAAAGTTTTTGTTCACCTCTGTATTGAACTCACAACTCTTTGGTCAAGTCACTGAATTCAACCAACGCTTTTATCCACTGGGGCATGTATCTTTGAGGACATCAGTGTATGAAATCAATCTTTGGGACTTAAGAAAAAAATAGGGTGTTGTACTATACACAGGTCATTTTTGACGAGGTTACAAATCATGGATTTTCAATGACTGGTTACACTATATAAATTTTTTTTTCTTCTCCTGAGGAGAGTGAAAATTTATACAAAAAAATAATTTCAAATGTCAAACTCTACTTGCAATCAGTTTATACACGAGTATATATGGTAATTAGTTTTAGCATTCTATCCTAGAAGTTAGTTAAACCCAAAAAAGTATAAAACTCAATTATTAAATCCCAAAGAGGGCCAAAAAATTTTTGCCTATACTGTAAGTGAAGCAGAAAGAAAAATACTGGTCTATCCATGAATTAATAATTTTTGTTCATCTGGCATTTTTGAGATAAACTTCAACCATATTAAACCTAAAAAAAAAAAAAATAGAAATAAAGAGAAAGGGAGAAGAAAAGGGATGGTTAAAATAATCAAGAAAGAAAAAGTTTATAGTTAGAGAATCAAACCAAGCTCATATCTATTCTTACTGGAAGCAAACTGACACCAGACAACAAATCAATAACCATTCATGAACACTTCTGATGGTTATTGAATGACCATTACTTTTGATTCCAATTGCTGGAGATAAAGATATTACTTTTTTTTTTCTTTTTTTTTTTTAACAATATACTTTCCTACTAAGCCGTGACCTCTTGAAACGATTCTCTCATTTTCAAAAATAAATGAAATGTGAATGCCAACTCAAATACCCTTAAATGACATAAATACTCTGGAAAACCAAGTTAATTTCTTTACAGTTTATATACATCTTAAATGTTAAATTGCTAGATTTTATTCAACAGATCTGAGATGCTGACTTATTAATTTCATGAGAGTTCCTCTGTATTTGTTCATCCCCCTGAGAATACAAAATGCAGTACAGGTCTAATTAAATTTGAGAACCAACATATATTTGCATGTGGGTTAGAGGAAACAAAAGCCCACTGACTCTACCCTTTTTTTTTTTTTTAATTTTCACCCCAAAAAAGGTGATAAAAGCTACTAAGAGGCAAGAGAGTGAAAGAAACAGAAAAGACAAAAAGGATTCAAGAAGACAGAAGGTGATGATGATCGACATTACATTTAAATCTTTGAAGATCGTAGTTGATAAGTAAGAAGCCAAAAGAGAGTTGCACAAGTGCAGGAGAAGAATCTATAAGCATAAAACTTAAGGCTACAACTAACAATTTTAGCAGTGAAATTATGAGACTTAACTGTCAATTTAGTACTGTGCTTAAACTTGTAAAGCCACGGTACCAAAGAGGAAGCTTACCAAAACAATTACCATGAAAATATTTATAAAAAAAACAGTTACATTGTCACATTACAACAATAGGAAATTGATGAGATGCAAAGTAAAGATTGATAATATTGCAGATTCGTATTTGGATTTTTTCAAGAATCTTTAGATTGCATCAAACCAAATATGAAAGCAATGTTTGATGCACTGACAAATGGTAGTATTATAACTGTACAAGATAGATTTTAAGTAGAAAAATTGTCTAGAATGACTGACTTTCCTTGCTGCAGACCTAGCAAGTGATTCAATATAGTTGTTCCACTTTGTGTCACCGAGACTAAGAAAGTGTGGTGAATTGCTTTCCTGGAGGTTAGTATCAGCTGTGCTTATGGAAGACAAAAAGGTTTCTTTAAGATAAATGAAAGAGAAGAGTTTCATTTTGGAGGATTAAAATTAACAAGCCATTTCTTACTCAAAGTACAATGGTAGAGAATACACTGCTTTGGAAAGAAACCCCCAACAATCAAATATTCCATAAAGAAAGCGAGGGTTTCTTATTGTGCAAATCTATAAACAATTCATTTTTTTATGATCAAATCAATTTAAATTTGACTTTTCAAGCAATCATCTTATTTAAATGTCAGTATTTTCTGAACTAATGTTCTCATTCAATAAAAAGAAGCTCAGGAATATTCAAGCACATCTTGGCACAATACAACTTCATTATAACAATCATTGAGATTCATAAAATGGAGGTGAAACGAACTCTCCCAAATTTTTAGTCACTACAGTTTAACCATCACTAATCTGGTATCATTTGTGTCAGGGTAGAATATAAATAAAATAAAAAAAATAACATGGGAAGTAATTCTTTATTCAAACCAACAAGAGTTCTCTAGGGAGATAAGACTACACATAAGGAGAAATAAAAAGAGTTAGTGGGGAAAATCAATATCAGCAACGACTGGCTAGTCATCAATCTCTCATACCATATTGGTAATTAAGTACAACAATTCTACATTTTTATTGGTTAATTCCTGTATCTTAGTTTATTGCTTATTTGTGTGTGTGTGTGTGTGTGTGTGTGTGTGTGTGTGTGTGTGTGTATGAGAGAGAGAGAGAGAGAAAAAAAAACAATACATGAATGATAAATGTTTAATTTTATTAAAAAAAAAAAAATATCCAGTAATCATTACAGCAGAATATCAAAAACCCATCAATGAACTAATTCTTTGTTTCTACTGGCAAGAGTTTTCTGGGCAATTGACAGTTACTAAGGAGAAATTGAGTGATTATGATGAGCACCAGGGCTGAATTCATTTTCACCTGCAGGTAAGATTAGCCTCCTACTAATAATTAGAACCTATTTGTGGGGCGGATAGAACAACCAATGAACCAACCTACAGTTTTTCTTGGGCCATATTGGTATCAAGTTCAAATGACTGGGGCCTGTAAAGTAATTTTGCTTGATTACTGAAGGTTATATTGGTTTTCTATTTCTTTACATCATAAACTGTAAAAACTAATAAAATGAGCCAATGCTATATAAATCACACCTGCTTTGCACAAAAAAAAACAAAAAAAAAAAACATGGCACTCAAGTTTTCTTTCAGGAATTTTAACTATTATGGACGACATATGGTGTTTATGCTTTACACTTTATTTATTTCTTGTATTCATTGGTCTCATCTCATAACTGGCAATAAACATCAACAGATTATAGAGAAAAAAAACATCTACAAAAAACAAATAAAAATGCCTTACCAATGTTTAAAATTGCTCAGAAACAATTGATAGCACAGCTACCACCACCAAGTTGTAATAGTAGGTTCATGCAGCAACCCCCAAAATCTGAAATTGCTTGTGGAAATTAGTATTGGATTACTGAGTGCATGATTGGTGTCGACCAACCTGTGCCTATTACAAAAACATACACATTATATATAATTTGGAAAGGAGTTATTTCCACAATCTAGGTTTAACCCTTTTAGTATCTTCAGGCAAAGATACTGAAAGGTCACGGAAATAACTCATTTCCAAATGAAAAATATTCAAAAATTCTACAACTGTATTGAATACTTAATATAACTGTGTACTGGTCTAATTATGACCCAAAACTAACTAATTATATTTATATACATCAGCATGCGGTGTAGATATAGAAGGATCCAAAGGAGTATCCTGTACATACAGTGGTAAGATAACTAAGAGAGCCCTTTATATATATGTATATAAATACATATAGAGCAAATATAAGAAAAAATTAAGGCAGACACGTTATTTCATGGTAAATCGAAAGTATAGGCCTATTTCAGGCAAAACCATCATCAGCTTCTGTCTTTATTGTACAGATGATTTTACACAAAACGTAAAATTCGTGTAAAATCTTCTGTACAATAAAGACACAAGCTGATGACAGTTTGCCTGAAATAGGCCTGTACTTCTGACTTATCATGAAATAACATATCTGCCTTAATTTTTTTTCATATATATATATATATATATATATATATATACACACACACACACACACACAAGTAAAAGGCCTGTCACTTAACTGATTGATGTTACCTTCAGCCTCCCAAATCCCGAGTTTTCTAGACAAACCCCTCAGGAATTTGTAACAATATTGATCAGCCGAGGTCTTGTTAAATTGAAAAACATTAAGCACAACTCAATATGGAACATTAACTTTTGACCAATGTTTATCAGTAAGTGAAGCCAACTTAAGCTTAAATTGTGAGAAAGTCATAGAAGGAAAATTAATTACTTTAGATGAAGATAAAACAAAGAAGATTGTTGTCTATAAAACTTACCATCTTGCAAAAAAGGCAAACAGAAAGAAGGAAAAGAAATGAAGCGGGCTTTGCAGAACAGACAGGGTAGATGGCCTGCTCAAGTGTGAATCTCTCCCCCAACTTATGCTTCATCTATACTTTCGCTTGCTTATAGCAATCCAAGAACAAAATCTGTTTTAATGCGAGAAATTGTTTTTATTCTTCATTTAACTATCGCCTGGTTCACACTCCACCCACGTCTATTGAACAGGTGAAGAAGCTCATCCCTTGTTCCCTGTTTAGGATGTGGTTTCCGGTTTTCTCTTTTCCAATCTTTGCACTCCTTTTTTCTTTTTTTTCAATTGGAGTAGATAGACAAAACTATTGCCCAATTCAAACTCCAGCCACGTCTATTGAACAGGTGAAGAGGCTCATCCTTTGTTCCCTGTTTAGGATGTGGTTTCCGGCTTTCTCTTTTCACTCTTACGTAGCCCCCTGCACATCAGTGGCGTTACCGCCTTGCTCGGGGTGATATGATTAAAAAAATAAAAACTTGAGGGTAACAATCTGTTCAAAGGGTAATTTTTAAGCCCCAAGCATTTGACAGAAAGAAACTGTACCCAGTTCAACAAATCATGGAGTCTGTGGTTGAAGCCAATGATGATTTTATTAAATAAATCTACTCTTTAACATCAAGATATATTTACCAAAATTACAAAAATGTTAAAATGAGATGTCAGGGTTTTCATTTGTGCATAATTTAGACAAAAAACTATCCATCGCACCTTGTATAAAGTTGTCACTTATCTGTAATTGCATTATCATACACTAAGCTAGCTAACATTGCAAGCACATGAAAAGTTAAGCAAAAAATATACGCAATAAGTAGTAAGATTACAAATATATCAGTTTTTCTTTGTTTTTTTTATTTATTTTTAACTAATTTATTCTTGAGACATTGAAAATAAAAAATTCAGAAAAATGCAATCATATGATGACTTATATTCTTTAGAAGTTTGTCTTTCAGAGATAATGCCTTAACCAATTAGTTAAAAATAAATAAAAAGACAAAAACTAATTGATATATTTGTAATCTTACTACTTATTATGTATATGTTTTTTGCCTAACTTTTAATAATACCAGTGCAATGTTGTTATCTGTAATTGCATTATTTTACACTAGCGACACCAGGTAGCAGTGCCTATGACAACAGACTGTTCAAAATGAACAAAGCAAAAAAAAAAAAAAAAAAAAAAGCTCTTCTAGAATTCCCACAGTAAAAATTTATACTTGTTAGAAGATATTGGTGTATGGACTAACAATGTTTAAGCAATAATAATAATAGAAATATGTATTTTTTTAAGAGCTGTACAGGAAAATCCAGTATTAGTAAAGTTTCAACTGAATATGTTATTTTCTGATAGCATCAGTAAACAAGTTGTTTATATACGTTGTTAATAGTTAACTAGTTATAGTGATGGTAATTTTAAAATACAAGCACAGCAGATCCTCTGCATTACCAAAACAAACTAGTACAACTGACACTATCTGAAAGTGACAAAGTCACTCAATTCAGGACAAAGAAATCAAGCATTTTTCAATTTCTTTAGAGAAGTAAACAATATATGAGATAGATGATTAAATGTTTTCAATGCAACCAACTTACACAAATTTAATCAAGCAATTTTTTTTAATACTTTCATGGTTGGACTAGAACTTTCCTATATATATATATGTGTGTGTGTGTGTAAACATGTTACGGAACTTATACTAACACATCACTCAATAAGTCCCGGGCCTGACATATAGATGTTGACACAAATAAAAAATCCATATAATTTTCAGTAAGTACTAACCTTCAAATGGCAGGTGACAAAATTTGTGCCCAATTGGATCATTAGTTTACAAATTAGTTATTTGAGTAAAGCTACTGTTGCAGATTTTCAATACAATGGAAAGATCTGAATTTCATGTGTTGACAAAAAATAATACTGTTCAAGCAAAGCAGTGGCTTGATAAGTGTTATTTGGACTCTGCTCCATTGGAAACAACAGTTAGGAGGTGGTATGCTGACTTTAAATGTGGTCATAGAGACACAAATGATGCTGTACGCTCAGATCGCCCAAAATCGGCAGTTGTCCTGGAAAACATTAAAAATCCACAAACTTGTTTTGGCCGATCATAAATTAAAGTTGCAAGAGATTGCAGAGGAGTTGAACATACCAGAAGGCAGTGTATTCACCATTTTGCATAAACATTTGTCAAAGCTGTGTTCAAAGTGGGTGCCACGCTTGCTCACAGTTGATCAAAAACAACAATGCATAAATGATTTAGAGTGTTGTTTCCAACTGTTTCAACACAAGGAGTTTTTGCATAAATATGTGACAATGTATGAAACCTGGATCCATCTCTTCACTCCAGGGTCAAATTGGCAGTCAGCTGAGTGGACAGCAGCAAGTGAAAGCTGTCCAAAGTGACCAAAGACACAAACATCAGCAGGCAAGGTTTTGGCCGCTGTATTTTGTAATGTGCAAGGTATTTTGTTTATCAATTAGCTTGAGAAAGGAAGAACCATTAATAGCAAATATTATATAGCAGTACTGGTGCATTTGAAGGAAGAAATCACCAAAAAATGGCCACAGATGAAGAAGAAAGTTATCTTTCACCAAGACAATGCATCGTGTCACAAGTCAATAGCAACGATGGCAAAATTATCTGAACTGCACTTCAAATTGCTTCCTCATCCACCCTATTCTTCAGATCTGGTCCACAGCAACTACTGGCTGTTTGCAGACCTCGAAAGAATGCTCCAGGGAAAGAGATTTGACTCTAATGAAGAAGTGATATTGGAAATGAGGCATATTTTGAGGCCAAAGACAAATCATTCTACAAAAAAGGCATCGAATTGTTGGAGAAGCATTGGAATCAGTATATCACCCTAGAAGAAGACTATGTAAATGAATAAAGTCAAATTTTCCCTAGAAGTTTTGGTTTACTAGTTAGGCCTGGGATTTATTGAGTGATGCGTTGTCTTTAAAAAAGATATGAGATAAATATCGGAGATAAAAAAAATTAGAGAAAATGCATAGACTGAAGAAAGAATGATTAAAAATTAATTCTTAGACCAACCCACTTTGCAAAATCTGGTTAAATGACCTCAAACAGTGGATTTTTATTTAAGGACTTCTTAGTAGGGCTGAGAACTTTTCAGGGCATCTGAATATCTTTTATCAAAATCCAAGTATTAATCAGAGACAAAATAGCATGTAGAATTAAAAAAGAATTACTAGCTGAAATTTAACTTTACATAACAAATCTTCAAAATCAACTGCAACGTATAAAGTTTTTAATAAGAAATCTTTACTAAATTACCAAAAATACCATTTCATGATCCACATAAAAAAACATTAAAATAAACAAAGTTTTTTTTTCCTCCTCCTTACTTTGGAATTTCTTTTTACGTAAATTGACTTTCACACCCTTCTTTACCAATGACCTTGTAATATTGTTATTTTTAGTATAAGAGATTTTATACACACAGGCCCAACAGAACTGTTACACCATTTTCCCCTAAGATCTTTTTTAGCAGTGGACAAAAAACCTACAGCTAAAGCTGAAATGTAAGTTATACTAATATAGAACAATCTCAACCATTATTGCTATGTATTAAGGATGAATAAGATAAGTTTTTCAATTACTACTGGATATCAGCATATGCACATACACCCATACAAGGTTAAAGTGAAAACAGTTCTATAAAAAGGTTGCAAGGATTTGTAAAAGTGACCTTAAAAATGCTAAGTACTGGTCTCATATCAAGCAAACTTTCAGAGATATCTAGCCATTTAAGATAGGATTTTTTTTCTTTTTTTAACTAGATTTTAGGTTCTTCAAATCCAATCAAATATTTAATAAAATAATTATCACCAAAATTAAGCCTGTATGTTTAACACAAAAATGTTCAGAAACTAAGTATTTAAGCTCTGAAATTGTGCAGTAGAGATTGCAGAGGCAAATGAATCTTTTTTCAACCTCTAAGAGGAGATTTGAAGCAAAAGAAATGTGGTTCTACAGAATGATGTTGAAGATACTATGGACCAAAGATGAGCAATGACAAGATTTTAGAGAAAATGGAAACAAAAAGAAACTTATACATATCAGGTAGAAACAGTTAAAAATTTCTAGGGTACATAATGAGGAAAAGAGGAGCCTGAAAAATTTGATACATACAGGACAGAGGAAAGGCAAGAGGTACAAAGGAAAAAAAAAAACAATATACTTAGCGAGATTGCGTAAATGAATGGTGAGAGTAAGGTTTAAGAGAAATAACAGAAAGGCAATATATAAAGAGCCATGAAGGAGAGAAAGTTGTGGAGAGCCATAACTGCTTAGAAAAAACAAATTATTAGAAGCTCTTATGGAATAGGATGAACTCATTTTTAAAGTAGCAGTTGAGACAGGGTAATTCAAAAATATTTGTTAGCCAGGGTGAAGAGTTCAATCCTTGAGAGGATTAGCATTAACAATTTCTATAATAAAGGTAAGAGCGAGAACTAACACAAATTTTTGAAAGAGGTTTTTGGGAGTATTTTTTCATAAGGCTTTATAGATTTATTTTTTTAAGTGTACAATTTACATGAAAAAATAAAAATAAAAAATCTTTCATTTTGAGGAATTACTTTCATTTTAAGAATTGCTCAGACTAATGATCTTTTTTGTTACTGTTCTGGTATTTCCAAGATTCATTTTACAACCTTCTTCAGATGTACAATTCTTAAGTGAAACTTTAAATGGTTTCAAATTAACATTGATCAATGAGATTTAACTAGTTTCAAATGGGTGGGGGGGGCATTTTTTTTTTTTTTTTAAATAGTTATTTGAATGTTTATTTGTTTAACAATTTTTTAATGGATACTTGTATTTGTATGGAAAGTATGTTTATATATATATATATATATATATATATAAAAACAGTACATTATAATTTTTAACTGGCTTTAATTGTTTGCGAAATCATTTGGAAAATATCTATCTCCCAGCAGAAATTGAACCTGCAAACTCCCATATTGGAGAGATGCCGTCTTTAGAGATGTGTCTTTACCACTCCACCCACAGAAGATTTAATGGAAGACAAAGTTCAATTTCACCTTTATATAGGTTTTCTCCTGACTTTCAACAAGCGATTAATATCTGCTCAGGTTGTATCCAAATGTAAACAAACTCAACCGAAGACAACATTATGGAAATTAACAGAAATCCACAAAATTGGCATTAGCCGACATATTTGAGTTACTTCTATATAAAGTAAGTCAAACATAAGTTCAGACCATTCATATAACATGAATTCAGAATGTCATGTTACATTTAGGTGTGGCAGTTTTCTATTTCCTCACTTAACTTCCACATTTCAGCCTGAATCCTCATTTAAAAGACAAATACTTTAGGATATGAGACAAATACAGAGATCACAAAATAAATCAGCAAACAAGAATCATATTTTTCTAATATACTATATAAGCAATGGGAATGTTTTGGAAAAAAATGGAAACAAAAAGTTAACTTACACTTAACAGCAGAAAGAGACAATTAAAATTTGTAGGGCACATGATGAGGAAAGAGGGCTTGGGAAATCAGATACTAACAGGCCACAAAAAGATAGTATAAACTTGGGTTACTGGGTTTAAGAAGGTTTTCAAGATATCTTTGTTTCTTGTCTAAATAAAGTCAATTGTTACATGCTTTTGTCATTAATTCTTTGACTATAATATTAGGGTGTCCCAAAAGTTCATAAACACTTGCAAAAAATTGAAATTTTACTCACAAAAACAACAAAACTTATTGCTCAAAATAAAAACCATCATTTTCCAAGACTTTTTGCCATCGATCTGCAAGCTTTTGGATTTTTCCGAACTTTTGAACAATCTAACATTTGATGATATCTAAGATACCCCATTTCTAATATTATGACTCAAATTGAAAAGTATTTTGCAATTGCATTGTACTTATAAATTATCAAAAACTAGGTTGCTCTGGTATTTATTTTTTTTTGCTCATGACTTCTTAATGGCAAAACTAAAGTAAAAATCAAAGAGAACAAGTAATTAGTTGCCATGTCTTTATATGATAAACAAAAACAATTATGCTCCTTAGTGCCATAAGATTTTTTTTCTATTAAGTATAAGGACACAGCCTCACTACCCTAGGTGCTGCTGCTGTGGGTTCTGCGGCAAATAGATTTTTATAGGGTGGAACTGCCAGCCTCATACCCAAAGAGTTTGAGATTTCTTTCTCTTAGACTGGTTATTAACCAATACTAGAGAACCCAATCTGCTCTATTTAAACTATAGCTGAGAGAAGAAAAGATGTATTCCTACATTTCTCAAAGATGGTAAAAGTTAATGCAACAAACTTCGTCAAAATTTGAATCCAGCACATCAATTCCACTTTCCACACCAATAACTGCTGCCCTACAAGCACATTTAAAAAAAAAAAAAAAAAAAAATTATAATTGTTAAAATCTATTAAAAGCTAACAACCTGAAAAGGTCAGATCATGTTCTTTATAGCTGAGTCAGATTAAAATCTTTATATATCATGGCACCAAACTAGTTCAGAAATATCTAAACTGGTCAAATGTAGTGAGTGAAATCTGAGGATGTTGGCAAAGAATATCTTTCTTTTTTTTTTAACTTTGTGGACTGGTGCTACAGAATCACAAAGAACTGTGCCAAACAACAAAAACTACATCACTTGATTTCTTCCAACAGCAGCAACAACTGAAATGGCTATCACATGTAACACAAAGAAAAAATAAGAAAAACAATGTAAAGATGTTGACATCCCACACTACTTCAAACCCTGTATCAATACTAAATATTTTCTTGAAAAAAAACAAAAAAAAAACAAAACTAAACATATCTTTATTTCTTTTAAATTAATCAAAATGAAAAAAAAAACTGCAATTTCAGTGTTTTTTGAACAATCTAGTATAAGCATATATTTCTACAATGTTACTGGAAGAGTCCACAACATGGGAAATTCACCCCTCTGTATTGATTCTTCTGATGATTATGTTTATCTATATTTTAACTATTGTCCTCATTTTTGTCATTGTTATGTTTCAGCAGTTGTGATCTTTGGCCTTCATCAGGTGTTTGTTGGTCCAGGTAATCTTCAAACAGATCCCTTTATTTAATCTATAAAACTGGATTGTGCATGCTGCACTGACCATATCTAGGGATATCTCGTTTAACTCATATTTAGTAATGCTCAGTTATTGCTCATCCCAATTCCACTGATTTAAGTTGGCTTGAACTCACAAATATGTTACCTATTTTATGAACCAATATTTCAATTCACTAGAATGACAATGTAGAAAAATGTGTATGCATATATATGCAATAAAAATATAGTTTTACAGTATGCTATATTTATGGTTAAAAGTCATCCATACGAGGTCAACAGAGTGGCAACCACGTTTCATAAATAAATGCAATCTTCAAGCATGAAACAAATTGCTGCCACTGTATTCAACTAATAGCCCTCCACACACACTATATATATGTTTTCAATCACCACCTAACAATTGCAACTGAGCTGTGTTGGCCATGAGGAAAAGAAATGTATATTAATATAAATTATCTTATAGATTGAGCACTATTTTAACACCTTAACTCAATGTGCAATATTTCAAATAGGAGTAGAGAGATTCACCTATCATTCCGTTCAGACTATCCCCTGATCTTTTGAACAGGAGTAGAGGTTTATTCCTTGTTACCTATGTAGGATTGGGTTTCTAAAGTCATTCTCTTTCACTCCCAGTCACCCCTTGAATCTTAATGGCATTATTGCATTGCTTATATATATATATATATATATATATATATATATATATATATATATAAAAAACTTATTTCACTTTTCCAAGATTCTTCAGAGATTTATTAAAGACAAAAATCGAAGAGGCAGTATGTTGATTGAGATATTTTCATTGGTCAAATACAAATCACATGCAATAAAGCAATAGATGAATATTAAAAAAAACCAAAAAAAAAAAACACTTGTGTCTGTTTAAGTGTGTGCCAACACATAATAAAAACACTAGATGTTTATTATGAATGTAAGTATATATAAGCTAAAACAATGCGTGTTAAGCGCATCCAAATTATAGATGAACTAAGTGTGCGTATGTGTTGATATGTGAATGACTAATGAAATACATTTCCGTTCAAAATACATAAGTGTTGTATACATGTGTCTGGTGATGGAACAAATTTTCTTTTTAAATAAGATGAGAGAAATAGTTGTGTGTGTGTTTATGAGTCAGTAAAAAGTTATGCACGTATCAAGTGAAGGAATGATTTTTTTATTCTAAATAACACGAGAGAATCATGTATGAATGTATGTGTATGAAAGAATCATATATGAATATGTGCATATATAAGTATGAATGGTAAACAAAATATATTTCCATTTAAAATTCTTGTGAAAATAATGTATAAAAGTATTAGGCTAACTTTTTATAAATAAAAAGTAATTTTGGAACAATAATGTTAACGGTTAAAAACTATCAATGAAATTAGATACTAGATATCTATGTATTAAAATTATTACAATAACAAGTAATAATATATAAATAAGAAACATACAAATAAATTACCATACTAAATCATTGCAATATTACAATTAAGCAATATAAATAATATACAATATTAAATAATAGTAAATAATAAAACAAAAATATAAAAATAATAAAACTAATGGTAATAATAATAACAATAAAAAGAATGATAATAATAAATAACTATAAAACATAATGACAGTAAGTAAGAAAAATAGGGAAAAAAACAAATTATGGGATCTGCTTCATAAGGGAAGAAAAAACAATATATTGTTAAGAATACAAGGAACTATCTTTAACTTATTTAATAATATCAATTGGTGTTATGAATTCATGAATTATGTATTTGTGAAAAATCTTGGAAGTAATGTAATGTTTTAGTTGTGTGTTTATGGTAGGTAGTAATGTTATTAATGTTTTCTAAGTACTTCCTACTTAAAGGGTTATGTTCTTTTTTAATTAAACTGGCATTTGAGAAATCAAAATCCGCCCATAAACCTGTTGGGTTCCTTTTAAAAAGCAGTTCACAATACAAAATCAGGGAACAATATTGTCAACTTTATTAATTACACATAATTTATATTTGCAATACAAGTTATTGTAATAGTTACTATTACTCACATCATACAATATTACTGAAATCAAATGCAATAATACTAGTTTCTTCACATTTATAATATATAATGGCAGCAAATCAGCATGCATCTATTTACCATCAAGTCATATGACAATTTTCTGGCCAAGCAGATTACATTTTATGACGACACACCTACAGTGCCTTGCCAAATATCTGAGATATTTGTTTGTACCCACGTCTATTGAACAGGTTAAGAGGCTCATGCCTTGCTTTTTCTTTTCTAATCTTGTCACTATTACGTAGCCCCCTGCACATCAGTGGCGTTACCGCCTTGCTGAAGGTGATACGATTAAAAAAAAAAAAAATGTAGTGCAGTGAATTGTATAAATATATCTTGTGTTATGTATATTTAAATTTATTTAATAATGTTATAATATATTACAAATGTTTATTATTTTTCACATAGAGGAATCTGTATTGAAAACATAATGAATTTCCTATTAAGAATGTCATAAAAACAGAAAAATGGCTTTAGCTCATGGACACCTTATCTAATTTTGACATCATTTGGCATTGCACTCTGTAGGGATTCAAAGTACAATATGTACCTAATATGGTTAAGATATTATGTATCCTTTAAGATGTATCTTTGGAACACACAAGATTAGACTTCCAGTGTGTGTGTGTGTGTGTGTGTGTGTGTGTGTGTGTAATATATAGATATATACACACACACATGTATGCACTAGCTAATGATATGCCAAATTATACAATTCAACATGCATCAAATTTTATAGAACCTCTGTCATCAATAAATGATCAATACAGCCATAATTATTAAAATAAGTAAAAATGTCCAATATTTATTGAATGTCAACAGTGTAATATACAAATCTCTTGTTAGGATGTTCAACAATACAAAAAGGAATGATTGCAGTCATTCTTGTGAAAATGTGTATATATGTATCCATGCGTATGTGGATTACAGAGTTAGGTGAGTTTCAATTACTGGTAGTCATCACATGTGATTAAGCATTAGGTTACCAGATAATCTCATCTTTAAATATAACAACAAAATGAAGGTTTTCAATGTCCTTAAAAAAATAAACAAACAAATCGAAAAATTCAAAATGATTTGTTTTCTACCTACATCAGTTTTTCTTTTGCTTTGTATCAAATTACAAAAAAGTAAATGAAATGAGGAATAAACAAACTTAGCATAAGATTAAGTGATGTCTGCATGTAAGATTTTTTTTAACCTAATTGCTAAGATTAGGACATGAAATACAAGTGAAAATATTGTTGGCGGTTTATTTTTGATTACCTATCAATACTTCTTGCTTAACTTTCATAGAAACTTAAAGCACCGACATTGTGGCTAATAAAAAAAAAAATCATAAATGACAGCCATTTTCCTTGGGATAGATAAATTCAATATGCCATTTTCTTTCCATTTTGTAATTCAGCTGACTAACTTTGTTTTATTAAAAGTATTTTTCTGTTCCATCAGCATTATCACAAATTATTAACAAGTTTTAATACTAGTCAGACACAAGGCAAGTACTGTAATCAAAATGAAACTATACAAATAAAAATAAGTACTTATAACCTGCAAGTTGGAAATTTGTGTCCTTTTTACACATTCATATTTCACTTGCATTGTTAAATTGATTGCATAACTCCATTTTCATCTAACTTTTATGAACAGCTGTTAACTTTGTAGACTTCAGAGACCACAGGACTTGTAAGCAATCGGTTATATCATCAATCAACAAAATAAATGAAAATACATATATAACTCATTAAAAAAGAAAAAAAAATGTACACTAACTAACAAATTTATCTTCCTTGATTATTCCAACCCAAGTAAAGCCACTAATATGTGGGGGAATGGGGTTGTTGTTACAGAATGTGAAAGAACATAAAAATTGTGAGAATTAGAAAAGAACAGATTTGAAGTTGACAGAAGGTAACGATCGATATTGCAAATTTTTACATTTTTGAAGATCAAATTTGACTGGAAAGCAAGAAACCAGAGGGAAAGCATAATTCATTATTTTTGTCTTTGCAGTGATATCACAGATAGGATTTATTATATAAATTAAAGCATTAAATCTATATATTAAATATTTACTTACATAAATACTAAATGATGTGTGTTGTGGTGAAATGGATATCAGAGAAATCAGAGCCAAGTTCAAATTCCAGTTGAATTTGTTGGATTCACTTATGGAAAAAATCTAAATCCATCTCTTCACCATCCATCTATGGGTTAAATAGCAGAACATTGGGCTATTGCCTTGGTTGGCAACCAGTCTACCGCAGAAAGAAATAACCTACCGTGGGAAAATCTGTCTAGTCAGTCATGGATCAAAAACATGATCACCCAAGCGCATTTCATATATGGCACTTAACTTACGGATTCATATTTAAGGGTAAAACTGCACAATGATAGGGATAGAGCATGTGTAAATATGGAAGTGGATACCAAGGTCAACACCAAAAGAAAAAAAAATCTGTATGAATAAATAAAATGAGCAAATAAAATTAATAAACTAAGTAAATTGAACTACAAATACACACATAACAAAAATTCAAGCACAGATAAAGTTAGCATTTCAAGTGCTAATTTTTCAAAGCAAGTAAGATCTCATTTTTAAAAATGGTGCAACATAATCTTACTTCAAATTTTCTATTTAGCCATGTACCAAACTCAAATTCCAAACATTTATTTGAAAAAAAATAAAATAAATAAAATAAATAAATAAAAAGAAATTTCAGTTAAATATAGCATAAAAAGTTTTTCAACACAAACTATATTTGCCAGTAGATTTTATCCAGAGACATTAATTACTTTGATATTGTCTCATTTTTGACAACCTAGTAAGATACTGGCATAAGTGTATTGTTTAAATATATATATATATATATATATATATATATATATATATATATATAATTGTATGTGTTTGGTTGAACAATCTAGACATATGTCTATTTTATTTTAATCCTCTTGAATTCACAAATTAATTTTCAGGTGTTGTAATTGAACTCATTAAGAAAGATGCCATAATTTTTCTCATTCCTTTAATTTTTTCAAATACTTTTAATCACATCCAAGATTATCTTCAGGGACGAATTGCTAAGACAAAAGTTAATGTATTTGTCAGTTATTCGAAAATTAATCCATGAATTCAATATAGTTAAAATAAAAATAAACACTATGTCTAGATTATTCAACCAAACAAGCTTGAATAAAGATATGCTGTGTGTGTGTGTAATAGCTTTTCAATAAAGTTACTTGGAGAAGGTTTAATAGATAAGTGACTATTTAATATCTTGGCTGACTATTGTAATATCTCTAGTGACATGAACAGGCTAAAAGCAAACAAGTCTACTGTATGCCAAGAAGCTTTATACCCAAGAAAACTAAAAAAAAATGCCAACCATGAACTTGGCAGTTTTCTTCCCTTTCCTCTCTCAAATAATTAAGTTATCATTTATACTTGCAAAACTCAAAGGTTAGATCATTGATAGCATTCTGGTCTTGAAGATAACCAAAATAAAATCCAAGCCACAGTACATTCTTGAAAAATACTGTGTTATGCTGGTCAGGAGTAAAGCTGCTCTGCTACAAAAAAGGTGGGCAGTATTGGGGTGGGTTAAGAATCGGGAATTAAAACCCAACAGGCCAAATAGAAAATAAAGAAATAAAGTTCTGGGCATTAAAAAAATATTACAAAAGTAGCCCTGGGGAATTGGAATTGGTTGGGAACAGAATGTAATATATGATAAAAGGTAAGACAAATTAGGACTGTGGATTTAAGGGGATAGAGAATCAAATGAGAAGGCAGTTGGGCTTTCAGTTATGCCAAGTTGTCAAGAAAGCAACATAATATACTGAAATCCAGTCACACTGGAATATTAATTTATCACTGTGCAATGCACAATGAATTTAGGCAGCAGTCTGGAAATAAATGCACTATATATCTAAATCTAAACTTATTTATAAATGGAACTTTGTGTGTGTGTGTGTGTGTGTGTGTGTGTGTGTGTCCATTACCTAAAGACTCCGAAACGGCTGAACCGATTTTCAGTTGTACTATAAGCATCTGCGAGTGTTCTTAGCTAGGTTTTGTGTCGAAGCACCCCAGATAAATATCGAAAATCGAAAAAAAATCGGGTTATAGAAGGAGTGATCTGATTTTAATCAAATTTGATACACTCATAGACAAAGACATAAGAAACGATATTCAAAAGTTTCAAGATTGCAGTTCTTACAATAGTGCAGAAAATCGATAATATATAAATATATATATATATATATATATAAGACAAGATGTTTGTGTGTGTGTGTTTATCTGCCTGTATGTCTGTATTTTTTTTCAGCCCTTTTATTTTAGTCTTTGCTTCGGGTTTGGCTCTAAGTAGGTATAATTGTAGTTCCTAGTCTTAGCCATGATACCATTTACTCAGAGGACTTATTTAGCCTTCGAAATTCAGTTTACAACGAAAAAAACTTATTTGATATCGATAACAGAAAATCAAAATTTGACTTGCATCCATTCATTTTTCTTTCAGTCTACGGTTTTGCTTTAACTGGAAACAACTGTTGCTTTTTAGTCTTTTGTGCCAACGTTCAAAGAGTCTGAGCTCCAGGACCATGGATTAGTTTTAAAGCTTTCATTACACCCGAGCAACGCTGGGCTATACTGCTAGTATATTATAAATTATAGTTTAGAACATGTACAAACTACAATCTAGTAGATTGTACA
The DNA here is from genome assembly GCA_037127315.1 of Ascarosepion bandense. Classification (NCBI taxonomy): domain Eukaryota; kingdom Metazoa; phylum Mollusca; class Cephalopoda; order Sepiida; family Sepiidae; genus Ascarosepion; species Ascarosepion bandense. The sequence goes on along the minus strand of JBBBDQ010001014.1, from coordinate 6,354,061 downwards.
TGTTTCTAAAGTATAATTTATAATAAATATTCATTACACTGTTTCTATATTGAGCACTGTTTTAAATTAATGTTTTGAACATTGTAAATATTTTCTTCGTTCCTTATTCATTTGTATATATATATATATATATATATATATATATACACACACACACACACACACACACAAACAAACAAAATAAGCACACAACATCAAATAAAGAAAAGTACTGTCATTAAAATACATTAAAAAATATCAGTGTGCAGAAGTGTTCTTTTAAAAAAAAAACAAAAAAACTGTTCCACAAGTGCTTTGCCCCAGAACTAATTGGTCTAAAATGTCACCCTGAAGGTAACAGAACAAACAAATGGTACCCAGGATGTGCACTGTCTTTCATTAGGTTTTCTGTTTTGTTGCAGCAACAAGAATTAAAAAAAACATCCCCTAAGGAGACCAGCAAACAGCCAATTATTTTCTGGGAATCATCTATAACCCTCTAGAAGGCTCTCTTGTTTGCTGCTGAGCAACTGGCATACCAAACAATGATGCCATATACCAATACCCTCAACAGAGAAGCAGTAGAAATCATCAGCTTTCTTTAGTGAGAATTATGAAAAAATAATTAATAAATAGAGTTGCTGCTTCTTGACTAACTTGATAGTATTGCTAACCCTGGAAAGATTCTCTGTAATGCATATGCCCAGAAACTTAATTTTTATCTACCCTTTCCACACAAACTCTGCCAATAAAGAAAAGGACAAGTGATGTGAAATTTCTCCAAAGGTCTACCACCAACTTGTCTTAGAAGTGTTTAAGGTAAGGCTATTTATTCTATGAGCTCAACGTAACCAATCTTTCTATTTCATTCTTGTAGTTCATCTTATCACTCCTCCAAAATGAGTCCAAACACAGTAGCATCATCCACAAAATTAATGATTGTGTTGGTGGGATGGATAAGGACATACTCACAAGTTTAGATGGTGTACAGAAGAGGGCTGGATACATATCCCTATGAGACAGCAATGCTGAGTATGAGCATAGACAAGAAATGCAAGCATATTGTGACAGTTTGTCAGAAAGTCCTCAATCCAACAACAGATGAGCTAATCATGTGAGCTTTGTGACTAGTTTGCTTTATGTTAAAGATAAAACTGCAGTCAACAAAAATTATTCTCAAATAACTTTTTTTACTCTTGGTGGTTCAGTGCAGTGGCAATGGCATCTTCTGTCAATCATTTTTCTAGTTATAGCAAATATGTTTGAAAAGACTGCATAGTCTTGCAATTGAATATTGGAACTCCTGGTTGGGGGGGGGGTCTGAAGAAAAAAATCTGTTTTCTGGGCTCAAAGACAAATGGAGAACCCTCAGCTCCCAATGAATGGTTATGCTGTAAAGAGGATACAAACCAGAGACTAAAAAGTGGAATATGGAGGTTGGGGTTGATATTCTCTTGTGCTGCTCATTTAATATTTAAAAAGAGTAGGTACTTGCAAGATATCTATCTACATTTGTAAGTTTCAGTTATTTACAGGTTGTTTTCCATCTGCACACAAATCTACTAAATATATACCACTACTAATTAATTTTTATTAGGTACACCTAGGTGTAGCACAACAATATTTTTGTCAAAGTAAGGAAGCAAGACAATAAAAACAACCATTCCTGAGAAGTCATATCAAAGACAAAGGAATTATGCCCCCCAGACATTAATATTTCCTCCAAAGCAGAATTGGCATCATAGAAATATAACAGAAGTACCATAAAAATATTGATTTTTATACATCAAGATATCTCTTTAGTATGAACATTACCAATTCTTAATGCAAACAATTGCTTTGCCTGCTTTTATTTTCTGTTAGCAAAGAGAGGGAAAATGGTTGGTTAGTAATGTTACCATCTACCACACTAATTTTCATTATGTTAAGAAAAAAACTATCTTCTATGTGCTGCACGTATCCCTTCTGGACATTAGTGATCATGGCTCTATCCTTTTTAGCTCTAACCATTTCTCACCCAGTTCTGTCATCTATTCACACAAGATTGTCAGGTACATGGCCTGCTGCCTGCCCCTGTAGCCTTCAAAGTACTGCAAATGTCAAATTGTTCAAGCTCTCCTTCCTCATTGCATCTGTCTCTTTCAGCTGTCTCTTTCCAATTCTGAGTTAGAATATTGGGTTAGATTTTGTAAAGAGAGTTAAAGCACACGCACAAAAAAAAAAAAAAAAAAAAACTTTTTTTTGCACAGTTTTATAATTTTATTATCCCTTGCACAAATCAATACAAATCTATACATTTATTCATGTCCAATTCAGGTCTCCTTCAGTTTCTTCTATCAGAGAAAGATTTTAAATCTATTCTTTTACTTCTTGCTTCAATTTAAATCAAACATTTTTTAAAGTTACATCAAAGCAGTTCCTCATAAAGGTAAAAAAAATTTACTTTGAAAGACTAATACTTTTAATGACATTAAAACTTTGGGAAAGATTAATGCTTTTTTTTTTTTTAGCATCAAAATCAAATGAAATTACTTCAGCTTACACACATTTATAAGGCTAGGATGAGGTCTCAAGTCTTGAATGGCAACCTTTCAGAAGATGGTGTTTCAATAAAAACACTGTACTTGAACTGCTGTGAGTGTGTGAGTTAGGTGGCAGTAAGTGCATTCGGCCTTGTCAAATCTTACTTGGGATCATTATGGCAAAAGATTCGATATCAGACAGGACCCACTTTACTTTGTTGTGAGATTAATCTTAGTTCTGCCTCAACAATAAAGCACAGCTATCTATGTATATAACTATAATGAAAGACTATTTTTCAAAGTAGTTTATTTGTTCTTTTTTGTATTAGTACATTCTTCAGATTTTTTTTTTAATCCTGAAGAAGGCTAAAGAATACACTGGTTGTAAGTAGTAAAAGATTAAAATATTAGTTTGAAGAAATGTGTAATGAAAACATAGCTCATAATTTCTGAAAACTGAAATAAGTCATTTCTGTCCAAATTTCTGGGATGAGGAGTTATTTACACTATTTTTCTTCAGACTATTGTCCACATGTTTGTCATTATCACAACAGCAAGGGTAAGAACAACAGTCTGAATATAAATAGTGCAAATAATGAAATAAGTCATGTAAATTATTACACAGATAAATTAAACAATAGTAAAATATTGCAATACTAGACATACAAGTCATCAAAGTATTTATATTTACAAAGTTATGTAAAAATGAATATAAAATGAAGAGGTTTTAATGTGGTAAAAGAATTTTTTAAAAATATCAAAATAAAATATCCTGCAACTGTAATTAAATTCAACTATAATTGACTGCAATAACTTGCTATTGACTGCAATTTGACTCATTCTTCTGAGATTTCTTTCAAGGAAAAAAAAAAAGAAAAAACCTTATCAAAAATTTTTTTTGCCTAAAGTTATGTCACATAATAAACGAAATTTCTAACAATATTAAACTAGATTTGCAGAAAGATATTTGAAAATTCAGCATGTTAAAAAAAAATACATTTTGGCAAGAAGCAAGGTAATTAAGCAAGAGAAGATATAATATTCTGGAAAGTTATACATCTTAGTAAATTGGCTAAAGAAGCAGTCGTTAGGTTAGTGGGGTAAGCAGCCAATCCTCACTTGACCAACAATGGCGCACTTCAAGATCCAAGCTGAACAGAATCCAGCCTTTTGTCTTCTGGTGTGGGTGACTATAACAAATAATGAATCTAGTGAAGTAACCAAGTCCATTGCAAAAGTCAGATTCAAGCATCTCTTGACCTTACAAACAGCTTATTACAGCCAGTCAGCAGAGTTATTTGATGGAAACTGCAAAGATAAGTCTCACATGCATTCATGCAAAATCTGCTACAAATATGTGTGTTCTTTTTAGATAGAATAAATATTATTTGCTTGATTTCACCAAAAGAGAAGATACTGGATTTGTAATGAATGTACAAATGAAGCATACAGTATTAATGCCCAAATTATTTACACATAAAACTGGGTGTGTGTTATTTACATATAAAACTGTGTGTGTGTGTGTGTGTGCACACAGATTATTAGCATTGAATGTGAGATTGACATCAACTTCCAACCCATGCTGACGTTATTGTATTAACTTTTACACAAATACCTTTAGTAAAAAACGTTTTTTTTTTTTCTTCTACCTTCCAAGTTCTGGAATAGAACTAGAATCTAGTCTGCTGTACAGACTGGATTCTATAGCCCTGGTTGGCAACCTAGAAGGAAAACTGAATTCTAACCAGAAGAGGACTGTTTGGAGATTTTGTGGCATACCACACATTTCTCTGCTATTAGTGTTTCTGAAAAGTGTGACTATTTCTACACAAACTGTTGCCATTAGAATTTAGTCATATTGTATGGGTCCATCTTACAGAAAATTTAAAACTAAAAATAAAATGTTTTTTTAAACAAACAATTTCATATATAACATTTATTTCCACTTTATATTCAGACTATTGTTGTTCTCATCATTGTTATGAGATGTTTTGTCTCATATTCTTCATAGGTGTTAGATAAGATGGCATTACAGTAACAAGGGATAAGAAATGCTCCTGAAAATCATAACATTATTAATGTGAAAATCTTTATTTTACTACATTAATTTTCTAACCTAAGGTAACAGCAGTGGGGCACACACTGAGAATAGAACTCTCAATATAAGCAAAGTGGGCTGTGAGAGGAGTCAACTAGTCCTTGTAATAATGGCCAGGTACTACTTCATTGCTGAGCAGTTAGCCAAATCCTATTACAGACACCTGCTCAACCCACAGAACCTCCCTAAGGTTTATACTGCAACTATACGGAGTGGACATTGGTTATAGTTTCTTGGGAGAGATCAAGGCCAGTACACATAAACCCTTGGTCAAGATGACTTGTTACTTACATGCTAGCAAATCTATTGATGGATTTCAAAGACTTCAGTCAATTTACTCACAAGGCTTGGGTCAACCTGTGGCTTGGTTTTCAGCCACTCTTCAAAAGGTGCCACACACTGGGATTTCCTGCTCAGTAGTTACCATGCTAACAAATCATCCATGGTGAGACTCATACATAGGCCTTATGATTAGAAAACTAACATTCTAAACACTTAGTCATGTACCCACCAGGTATAATTTTTTGATGCAAAAATTTTAAATTTCAATATAACAATTATCCTACAAACAAATTTTATTTTCAATCCTTGTGTTCACAAAAGCTGAACACTGCATTTCTCAAACTTCCAAATATTTAAATACATAGGATACAATTATTTCTAATTCTTCCAAAGTATAAAGAAATTTAACTTTTAGTAATGGGATAGACAATTATTAAAAAGGAGTAATTAATTTTGGATAGCTCATATATTTTATATATATATATATATATATATATATATATATATAAAATCCTATGTCATTGGCACAAAGTTTCATGTGTTATGCAATCAGGTGCATTTTTCAAACTGACAGTACCATCAACATACGACAATATATATATTTTTGTGTACACACACACATAAAAAACAGCTCTGTTTATTAACACCTGAATAACAATAATATACGGGTGTTTACTCTCATATGTATATTTATTAATTCATGTAATTATATATATAAAATGTAATTATATTTGTGTGTGTGTGTATATATATATATATATATATATATATATAGATATGTGTGTGTGAGAGAGAGAGAGAAGTATGATTAAAGAGAAGTTTGTCACTTAACTGAGCAGAGTCATGCTGACATTGAAATTTCATAAAGACACCATTATGATATCTTCACTCCTTAGGGGTTATTTTTCAATTTGCTGTTGTGTTCTGGTTTTATTCTTATTTATATGAAGCTTGGTGTAATTTGATAATTTGGTATACAAGTGGTTGTACAGATGGTTGATTGTTTTTGTTGCACTGACTTCATTTTAATGTATTACTTGCAGATGGTTGAGTTTCTTTTCATTGCATTTACTGTGCAGTTGGTTGTTTTTTTATTGTTGGCACTATGCATTATCACAACTCAACACTATAAATAAATCTAATATATTAAGACTGTAACATATCAAGTTCATATCACTGTAGCACTCTTAAAAAAAAAAAACTAAAACTTCACCCAATTAAAAAGAGTAACAAAACAAGATGGCAAACCTGCTTGACTGGGCATTTTTTTTTTGTCTCCATATCTTCCGACATTCCTTCATTTTTTTTTTTTTTACAGCTTCCTTCCACCACACCATTCTGCACTTCCTGTTCTACTTTGCTCCCCACCCTTTTGTTATGCAGTGCACATAGAAAGTTGATGGCTCATATGTTTCCTACTCCAAATGTTATCTCTGGATACCCAATTTTTTTTTTTTTTTTTAGACTACAGTGCTACAGAGTAATTAAACATTGCTGGCTGTAAGAGACACTATGGCTGAGCAATCTAAAGCATACCAAATCATACGGTGATCTCTCCTACAAAAATGGGTATGCAGGTTCAAACCATGCCAAAGAGCACATTTTCTTTATTAAGTCTCTCGAATGCATAAGCCAGTAGACATAATTCATATTGTTAAAAAAAAAAAAAAAAAAAAAAAAAAAATCGGGCATCTACTCAAACATGGGAATCTACAAAATAGCCTTTGTAGTAATAGGAAATAATGTTGAATAAAATTTCTTACAAATAGATATATGAGAATATAATGTAAATTTCTATATCAGAACAATGTTGGGTAATTAAATGGCAAAATGGAAAAATGTCTATACAACACATTTTGTCTGCTAAAAGGACTTCAAAAGGCATTGTGAAACCAAACAAAATCTGCCGAGCAGTTAGTCTAGGCACAATGAAAGCAAAAGTTTTTTTTAAATCTAGCATCCCTAAAATGTTCAGTGCCTCCTCTTGGTACAAAATTATATATTTTAAATTTATATCCTGTCTCATTCACATATATATGTATATATAACTTATTTATAAATGGCACTTTGTGTGTGTCCGTGTGTGTCTAGTTCCCCGAAACAGCTGAACTGATTTTCTTGAAATTTTACACAATTGTACTATACGCGTCTGCGAGTGTTCTTAGCTAGGTTTTGTGTCAAGGTACCCCCGATAAATATCCAAAATTGATAATCGAAAAAATCGGGTTATAGAAGGAGTGGTCCGATTTTAATCAAATTTGATACACTCAAAGACATAAGAAATGATATTCAGAAATTTCAAGGTTGCAGTTCTTACAATAGTGCAGAAAAATCGATTATATATATATATATATAAAAGGCAAGATGTTTGTGTGTGCGTCGGTTTATCTGCCTGTATGTCTGTATGTTTTTTCAGCCCTTTTATTTTAGTTTTTGCTTCAGGTTTGGCTCTAAGTAGGTATAATTGTAGTTCTTAGTCTCAGCCATGATACCATTTACTCAGAGGACTTGTTTAGCCTTCAAAATTCAGTTTACAACGAAAAAAACTTATTTGATATCGATACCAGGAAATCAAAATTTGACTTACATCCATTCATTCTTCTTTCAGTCTACGGTTTCACTTTAACTGGAAACAACTATTGCTTTTTAGTCTTTCATGCCAGTGTCCAAAGAGTCTGAGCTCCAGGACCATGGATTAGTTTTAAAGCTTTCATTACACCCGAGCAACGCCGGGCTGTACTGCTAGTATATATGTGTGTGTGTGTGTGTGTGTGTGTTTAGGCAGCATTTTTTCATTGATACATGTTTCATTAAATAATATAGACAAGTTCTGTCGATTTATTTTATGTAAATATTTTTCATATCATCTGATAAGCTTAATAACATTATCACTGAAAGAAAATCACAATATTGATACATGTTTTTATGTAATCCTTTCAGAGCTTTTGGCTTACATCAGTCATTATCCAAGATGAAAATAGTGTTGGTTGTAACGAGTAGTTAGCGAATTAATGATAGTGGTAGTCGTCTATTTTGTTTGTGTGGAGGATTGGCAAACATGTGAGTGCATGCTGGAAGCAAAAATCGCGCTACAGCTTATGGTGTCTCACATGACCACACGAGAGTGGGGGCGAGAAGTATTAAGTACGGAAAGCCATTGGGATAACCAATTGCTTCTGTTATCTATTACAGGCATTTGAGAATGTGTGTGGAGATTTCGTAGTTAATTTTGTTCAGGTTAGGTTTCAACTGTTTTATGTATATGGCTTTGAGTATTTTTAGTTCTTGTTTACTGTTTTCATGTTTAAGTATGGTTGTGTTTTTGACAAGGACTTCACAGAATTATGTATGTGGCCTGGTATGTTGTTTTAGAAGTCTAAAGATGTTGAAATTGTCATTTAAATGCAGTGTCAAGCATCGTGAGAGCAAGTTTGTGGTGTGACCAACATAAATATTATTTAATCCATTGGAGATACAATCTACCGAATTCAAGTGCCTTGGAGCATTCTTTTGAGGTCTGCAAACAGCCATTAGTTGCTGAGGGCCAGATCCGGAGAATAGGGTAGATGCAGAAGCAATTTGACATGCCATTCATGTAATTTTGCCATCATTGCGATCGACTTGTGACTATGTTGTCTTGGTGAAAGATCATGTTTTTCTTCTTCATTTGTGGCTATTTTTGGCAATTTCTTCCCTTACACACCAATTGCTTTGGACAGCTTTCATCTTCTGCTGTCCACTCAGCTGACTGCCAGTTTGACTAGAGTGAAGTAGTGGATCCAGGTTTCATTCACTGTCACATATTTACACAGAAATACTTGTTGTATTGAGAAAGTTGCAAACAATGCTCTGAGTAGCTGACACGTTTTAATCGACTGTGAGCAAACATGGCACCCACTTTGAACACAGCTTTCTCATTGACAAATGTTCATGAAAAATGGTGAATACACTGCCTTCTGATATGGTCAACTCCTCTGCAATCACACACAACTTCAATTTACAATTGGCCAAAACAAATTTGTGGATATTTTAGTGCTTTCCGGGATAACTGCCAATTTTGAGAGTTCAGCATCATTTGTGTCTGTGCAACACTTATCAAGCCATTGCTTTGCTTGAACAGTATTTTTCCCCCTACCAGAAAGTAATGCTTTATCAAAACACAAAATTTAGACTTTTGCATTGTTTTGACAATTCGCAACAGTAGCTTCACTTAAATAACTAATTTGTAAACTAATTATCCGATTGGGCCCAAATTTTGTCATATGCCATTTGAAGGCTAGCAGTTCATAAAAATCATATGGGTATTTTATTTGTGGCACTAACTATATGTCAGGCTCGGGACTTATCAAGTGATGGGTTATATATAAGAAACAGAAATAGGCGTGTTCCAACGAGAGGAATTGGTATAGAATAAAAAGTGTGAGAGGCTACAAATGTTTTGTCTAAAATGTATATTTATTACAAATAAGAGGATACCCCACTCCACAAATAAACAAGGGTCTCCAACTAGCAGAAAAGTTACCAGTAGAATCCCTCCAGAATGAAAAACATGAAAAAGAAGAAAATATTCCTGCATACGTCTCCACACACAACAAAAACAATCCAGAATTATTCACAAAGATCAAAACACACATGGAATTACTCAACAATAATGAAAAAATGAAAGATCTTAAAGGCAACTAAAATAATTAATAGCAAAGCCAACCCAAAAATATAAAAGACATCCTAATCTTATCAAAATTTGAACAGCACACAACACAGGGGGTCACAAAATACAACAAAAAAAAAAAAAATGTGGAGTATGCAACATAATACAAGGAAAACACATCTACATTCAAAATAGAATTAGATCTGAGCTGCAAGTCAAAAAATGTAGTTTACGCTCTAAAATGAGACAAATGTACAAAGATATATGTGGGAGCGACACAATGCTTGAATAATAGGGTATCCCTTCATAAAAGCAATATCAAAATACCAAATAACAAGAAATTATGTCTTCCAAAATTTACATGAATGCAGTGGAGGTAAATTCAAAGTAATCCTATCTACCAAAATGCAGATTATGACACAATAATAATGTAAGAAAGATTCATAAAAAATACAAGCCTTTGCTCAAGAAAACATGAAAAATTTAAAAACACACACACAAGAAAAAAAACACACACACAACCCAAATTCAAATGGTAAACCCAAACAAAAAGAACCAGATGACCCATAAAAACAATTTTAAAGCATAAACACGAAATCAAAAATGCTCTCTCACACACACACAAAATTCAAAAAGTATCGCCAAAGCAATAAAAAGTACCAGATGACCAATAGAAGACAATTGCAAAGAAATTCCTAGATAACGAAGGCACCTCTAAGATAAATTTATACATGTGAAAAAACGCCAATCCCACAAACATTTCAACTGGGTGGCCAACATTTGATTCACTTATCTATTTATAAACAACACCTTGGCCCTCAGAAACAAAAGTACTCGACACATAAAGGCACAACACAAGTTTATTCGCCTGAGAATAGTCAACTTTAGACTTGAAACACGTGTAGCATCACAAATACCATTATGGACACTTAATGTATCATAACATGTATAACAACAACAAATACACACTTGAAACAAAATATTCACGGCCCCTCACACAAATCTACTAATAAGAACATTACTTTACCTGATGAAGTAATTTAGATGACACAGAATTTATACCCATTTTGTCCCCCAACCCAATTATATATAACATTTTCATATATGAAACAAAGTTGGCAGATATGGACCTCGAAACTATCCTAACATAAGATGCACATTCTTAAAAAGGATAATCAAACGTTGCTTTGCTATGAAGTCTTTGGTAGCCATGCAGTCTGCTTTAGACTGCTTGGTTACCGAAGCCTTAAAGATGGTCTCTCCTATATAAATAGGATGCAGGTTAAAACCATGTCCAAGGGCACTTTTTCTTTTTAATCATCCCTTGAATGGCCAGACTGGTAGACATCAATTACTGTTTAAAAAACAAGGATGTCTATTCAAACACGTATCCATTAAATAAAATGTTGTACTGACTGATTGATAACAAGTAATTAATCTCGTTTGTCAAAATAATTAATGGAAAAATTATCTGAAAAATATTTAAATTCATTCAATGTCTACAATAATCAATGATTCTTAAGCTAAAGATGAAATTTCTGTGATGTATATAAGCATGGATGACAACAAGGAAACTTATTAATTAGGAGAGGAGGAAAGCAACAACCAATTAATTGGCAAATGAGGTGATATAACCAATTAACTAGTGTGATATTATTTATATATATATATATATATATATATATATATATATATATATATAATTTAAATATCTAGTTTTGGGTCATAATCAAATTAGACCAGTACACAATTGTATTAAATGTTCAATACAACAATATTGTACAACTTTTGAATATTTTTCATTTGTAAATGAGTTATTAAGCAAACCAGGTTTCTACATTTTTGTCTTCAGGCAATTTATAATTGATTTTACCATTTTTTCGAAAGCATTCACATAACATATTTTTTATGAATGCACAATTTTCAAAATTAGAAGTTAGAACATTTTCATCCATGATTGTATGATCCTAATTAAGTATTTGTTGGTATGGTTACATTTTTTTTTCCTTTTTTCATAATCATATCACTCCAAGCAAGGCAGTTTACTGACACTGGTGCACATGGGGTTACATAGGAGGAAAGTTATGAGTGACAGGTTATAGGGGGTATCAGAAAGTGGGTAAGAGAAGGATGAGAATACTGATGAGAGTGGAGTGGACAGAGAAAGGAGCATGAAAGAGAGGATACAGGTTAAGAGATGACTATTGACTTTACGTTTAAATTCTTGAATATTGTAGCTGTCGGGAAAACAAGTAAACGGAAGGGAACTTCACAGGTAGGAAGTGTAAGAAAAAAGCTGCTGGAATAGAATTTGTGTTTTATTGGTTTCACAGAAAAAGGGTGGGCCCTAGTTGCTAATCTTGTGGCTTGAGTAAATTCATATATAGATGGCACCAGGGAGCTAAGTTCATCAAAGCAAAAGCCGCAAAAGTATTTGTAGCAGAGGTACAAGGAAACCACATTGCGCCGGTGAGAAAGTATCTGAGCAGCCAAGTTGGGATTGATCACATTACAGATTCTCCATTTTGTCAAGGAACTCTAGGTGGATAGCAAGGGCACCTGACCAGATATAGCAGCAATATTAAATGCACGGGCAGTTGGTAGATTTGTGTGTGCAGGATGGTTTTAAACAGGAAAAACTTCCTGGCCCTACACAGAGAAACGACATTCTTAGCAGCAGATTTAGCAGTGGATTCTATATAGCCATTCCACTTGAGGTCTGTTGTGAGAGTTATCCTGAGGAGATGCAGAGTTTTGCTTTCAGGGAGACTAGCCTGATCCATGCTTGGTAGGGGTAGGAGTGTTTGTGATGGTTAATAGATAGCTTTCATTTTTGATTCACGAATCATTGATCATAATTTCTGTTCTTTCATTTATTTATTCATTCATTTTTGTTTGAAAATAACAATATCTAACTTTTCTTCCTGGTACATATTCTGCCACTGCTGTAAGGCTTGGCTGTTTTTATTATACTCCACATTATGTCTGGGTCTTTTCTATATTTTAATTTCAATTTCCATACATAGCTAGCTAATTTTGTGCAATTTAAGTTTTCTAATTCAAACCTATACCTATAATTATTCCATTTAGTCTTAAAAGTATGTTTGGTTGATCCCAAATATGTTTTGTTTTGACCATTTAAGTCATTTACTTTTGCTTTGTAAATAACTTCTTTTGTATTATAAAGTCCTTAAAGTGGGCATTTATTCTTGTCTCTACAGTTACATTCCTTTTAATGATTTTGTTTTGTATGTTGCTATTAGGTTTTTGGCATTTTGTTTCTTTATGTAATTTTTTAAATTACTAGTACAGCTGTCTTGGTTTGATTGTATTCTTATTGAAAATTTTGTTTGGAAAATGTTTATCTATCAGTTTATATACAAAGCTACTATATGAGTTAAAGGTTGATTGATGTTACTGACTCCAAAGATTTGTAAGTAGAATTTTTAATCCACTCTTCAAAGGTTTTTTCTCATTTACTGTTAATATTTCAAAATTGTTGGCTTATTATACTGTTACAAATTTTTCCTTTGTGTAGGTTTACACTTGTACGAGTATTAGGTGTTGGCCGTCATATGCATTTGTTGTTGCTTTTTTTTTTCCTCTAGAATTTTGTTGTATTGACTGACTTATTTGTAGAAGTGTCATTTTTTATATTTTGAATGTTGAATACTTGTACATACATGCATACACAGACACGTGCACCCACTCACATGCATATATGTGTAATTATTAATAGTTTTTCCTCTAAGCATATTATGTTAAAATAATATACAAAGCTACCATAACAACATTAACACAAGAAAAAATTGGCATAAGCACCACAGAAACAACTTTTAGAAAAAGATAATCATACAAAAAAAAAAAAAAAAACAACACAAACAAAACAGCCCTATCAAAATACATATGGAAATAAAGAGAAAATAAACCCTACCAAAATTGAACAGGAAATCATAAAAAGAGCAGTCCTACACTCCAATAGCAGAAATTGAAAATTGTGTTTAAAGGAAAAACTAGCAATAATTACTTTTAAGACCAAAATAAACTCTTAAACAAGAAAAATTAAATAATGGGTAAATGTCAGCAGATAAAATACTTTGCTACCTAATTAAAATAAACAAAATAAATATAATAAACTTTAAATAAACAAATGAAATAAATATAACCCACAATCTTATAAACCCAACTTCCTACAATTAACATTTTATCCCCTCCAAAATCAAATGGGAGGGAAAAAAAAGTACACAATGTTAACAAAAATAGTAAAGGCAGATACATAAAAAAAAATACTTAATTTACCACCTAATGCATTAATTAAAATAAATGTAGATAAAATATGAACTTTAAACTAATGAATGAAATAAATAAAATTCCAACAACTCATAATTATTACAACAGAAAAAAATATGTGTATTTATATGCATATATATGTGTATACATGTATAAGCATTTGCATATGAGTGTGTATACATGTATGTGCACATGTATATCAATGCATGTATATACAACATTCGGACATTAAAAAATAATGACACTTCTACAAATAATAATGTCAACATAAAATTCTGGAGAGAAAAAAGCAAAACAGCAATGAAAAATGAATTATGACAGCCAATACGCAAACCAGCAATTCATAACAGTACATACAAAAAAAAAAAATTCATAACAGTATAAAAAGCCACAAATTTGGTAAATTGACAAAAACCCCTGGAAAGTGTACAGGAAATTCTATCAATGAAACTTTGGAGTTAGGTTACTTAAGGTAACCTTAACCAGCTAAGTGACAACTTTTACTCATTAACACTAATAATGCTCTATCTTTGATATTGAGCACTTCATTACAAAGTCTATGTGCCTTAAATGACTTTCTATCAATATTCTACTGACTGCCAGCAATTTTAGCTTCACAGTCTTCCAAACCACTACTATATGGTTAGTTAAGTGCCATATGTGAAACACGCTTGAGCGATCATATCTCGAAAGAGACATGACTGACTGGGCAGAAGATTATCCCACAGTAGGTTGCCATTGCTTTCTGCGGTAGACTGGTTGCCGGCCAAGGCTCTAGAACCCAATCTGTCCTGTTATTTAACCCATAACTGGAGGGAAGAGATGGATTAATACCTTTCCCAAGAGTATTTGCGCGTAAGAGAATGCAATGAGTTCAACTAGAATTCGAACTCGGCTCCCCGATTTCTCGTTCCAGGCCGATATCCACAACGCACATCCTTTGAACCACATACATATATGAAATAAACTAAACAGGAGGTGAAGAATAAGTACCACAAATAACCTGTACCAATGCAAGGCTTGCAAAAAAAACTAAATAATGAACAAAGCAAAAAAAGAGAGCTATCTTAAAAAAAAAAAAATTAATAAAATTAAAAAAAAAAAATCAACATGCCGATAGAAACTCATAAATGGAAAACTAAAGTAAGACAGAATCATAGCAATAAACAACCAATAATTTGTTTGGGGACACTGATCCAAAGTCATGTCAGATTAACTGCAATCTTCAGACAATTAGCATGAAACTCAGATTCAGTTTTGAATTGGTGCCCAAGAGATAGATTCTTGGTTGTTATTTATATATATATATATATAATTACAGATAGGATCAGAATTAATAATTCTGAAGTTAACTTATATAAAAACTTTCACTACTGCCCCTTACAATATATTATAGAAACTTGTAGACATTTAACAAATATCTGTGAGCACAGAAGATCTTATACACAACAATTTATCAAATGCATTAGTCATACATAAAAATAAATTCAACCCCAATTTTGATCGAAAAAATGCCGCACTTATTAAAAGAGAAAGTAGTTTAGAAGAAAAATTCTTTAGAATGCTGCTGTCAAATCTGATCAAAAATCTGTGTGCCAAATTTTCAAATATTTCCTTTTCCAATCCAAAATACATCATAAAAATGTTTAAAAATTAAAAGAAAGCAGTTAAGTTCGTAATCTTCTATTCTCATATATATATATATATATATATCTCCAAATGAATAAGGAATGAAGAAAATATTTACGTTCAAAACATTGATTTAAAACAGGGCTCAATAATAGAACAATGAATACTTATTACAAATTATACTTTAGAACATGTCCAAACTACAATTTACTACAAAAGTGTACATTTTTTTCGACACTTCAATGTTCTAAAGTATTTTTTATAAATTATATATATATATATATATATATATATATATATGTGTGTGTGTGTGTGTGTCATCCACAGACATATCTGTTTTGCTGTATCACAGCTCATCAGTACAGTTAGACTCCGATTGCTTTTTAACCCAGGATTGAAACCTGACCGAATTGGCGTCAGTCGGTGATTCTATCTCTGGGCTACAGGCACTCGGTAGAGGAAGGAAGACTTCTTAGCATGCATATTATCATTATACATGCCCAATAGCCAGAAGCAATATTGTTTAATACTTAGTTTTTGGTCATAACAGGGTTAGACCAGTACACATTTGTATTAAAAAGTGTTCAATACAATTATATTGTAGCACTTTTGAATATTTTCCGTTTTTAAATGAGTTATTACGCTACCCAGGTTTCTACAATAATATAATACATAAATTAATCTGAAACTAAAATATAAATATTAATTACATTATCAAAGATTTAAAGAAAATTGACATCTACTCACTTTTGTTTATTAGATGTTAAATTATATCACTTAGCATCATCCATAATTTATCTTTACTTTTAGTTAACTTTATGTATATTTTTGAATGTTCCTAATTGAAAATTTTGGAAAGAAATTTACACTATCAAATCATTGTTCTATAAATATGAATACATAATTATTCCAATGACTTTTCTTCAATGATACCTAGACTTTAAGAATTTAAGCACAATACTAAATTGGTAGTATCTCATGATTTTACAGTTGAAATAGTATGGAATTTAGTTACATTTTTGCTGACAGTTTCTTCTCTCAAATGTCTTACTTATGGAAGTCTTCTGGCTTTTTGCTTCCCAGTCAACTTCGATCTTCAAAAATGTAATATCAAGCATTATCTTTTGTCTCCTTAAATTCTGTTCTTTATTTTTCTTTCTCCTTAAACGTATTTTTTTTTTTTTTACACATTCAGTAACCCTTTGCATTTTAATAGCTTTTTTGCCTTGTTTGTGATGAAATGATTAAAAATAAAATATATATATCTTTAAACAAACAGGACATCATAATTTTTAAATTTTTACTTATAGACCTTAAATATCTTTTGGCCAACACTTATTCATAGGACATTCATTGGTGCTCTTAATTAAAGGGAGATAAAAACATGAAAACAACATTAGAATGAATGTTGAAGCTCGTTTAAAAATTAAAATTAAAACGTTAGGGGGGACGTAAATCACAGCTCCAAAAGAGTTAATAAAATTAGAAAAAAGCTAACTCACATTCCCTCTAAGAGTCTCAATGATCTTATAAAAGGGTCCTTTTGCCTGCATAGACTAGGATGATGTAATTTTAAATAAATAGCCTTGAGAACTCGCAAATGAAAAGCAGTTTGAGTACTATGCAAGACAGAAAACCAAATGTCCTCATACATGGACGCACAATCCTGATTGTTTAACAAATGCTGACCAATGGCTGACTCCTGAACAGCTTGAGAAGGTCTTGTGTTATGTCTAGAATTTCTGGAACAAATATGTGCGGGGACATGTTGCGATACATGCATTTCCAAACGAAGATTCGTCCATCCTATATACACTATACATATACGAGAGAGAAAGGGACTTTTGATACTATAATGGGAAGCTTTGATGATGCAGAAACCTGCAAACTCATAGTTCATGTAACAACTATAAACCTAAGTAAAATAATCAATAAAAATAATACAGGACTCTACAGAGATGACGGCTTTGTAAACTGTCACAGACAAAACTAGAAAAACAAAGACTTTCAAAGATATAGGATTTGACAAACAAAAAACCTAAAAGATTTTCTAGATGCCACCTTTAACCTAAGAAAAGGTACATATAACCCATACAGAAAACCCAATGAGAAACCTGTGTACATACACACATCTTCCAACTACCTGCCATCAATAAAGTAGATACCACAATTTATTAACTGCAGGCTTTCTGACAATTCTTCCAGTGAAACCATATTCAATGAAGCTGAGAAAGACAATGAAACAAGCCCTAGAAGATAGAGGATTACTGGCAACATTCACATACACACAACAACACAAAAAAGTCCAACAGAAAGAGAAACATTGTTCAACCTGTTGCACAATCAAAACATAAAAAAGCGTAGCAAAAATTTAACTAAACTCATCTACAAACACTTCCTCATATCAAGCACTCTCCACAAGATATTTAACAAAAACACAGTAAAAATCAGCTACAGTTGCACAAAAAAACATGACAAAACAATAAACGTACAACAGGAAAATAATCAACAAATCACCTGAACAAATTCAACCCACATGTAACTGCAGAATAATGTAATATGCCATGCCACTATAAAATCAGCAGATAACGACAAAAAAAAATATACATATGAGTAACTGAAGGACCTTGGGAACAAATAAACCATGTACACAAAACATTCTTTATAAACAGTGACTACACAAACAGCACATTGCTTTCTAAACATGTCTGGGAGATAAAAAACAAAATAAATCACACCAAAAATAAAACAAACATCAGCCTACAACAATTAATCCTAAACCTGTAAACTCTGCCTGGAGAAAAAAAAAAAAATAGCTGTAATTACCTTCCCAGACCAAAATAAACTACTAAATAAATGATCAGAACTCATTTCAAATTGCAGACACAAAATCATTTTTACTATGCTATGTAAAATAAGGGCACCTTGGCATGGTGTAATAGTTAGCAAGATAGTTATAATGATTCTGGCAAGACTGAGTAGTGAATTTGATCCTCACTGGGTACCCCATACTTTTTGACTGTGTGTCACATTCTAAGCTACACTTAGAAAATCACCTTCCTCCAGGTTTGGGGGTTGGGCACAGGGCTAACAACCCTGCCCTATAAAAAAAACAGTGTTACAGAAACAGCAAAAACGCTACCCTACACACCATTGGGTGTAACGGAGAAGTTTTTTTTTTTTTTAATGTAAAAACGAGAAACTGAAAACAAGAATAAATGGAAATAAATAAGATAAACAAAAACAAGATAAATTTAAACAAATAAATAACTAAAATAAATTCAGTAAATAATAAACAAACCATGCCCAACCAAAATAACAATAATATATATATATATATATATATATATATATATATATATACAAGTTGAGCAAAAACATGGTGCACATGGCCTGACAATTGTGTTTAGCATTGATCAGAACTCTGGGTGTTTACTTCAATGTCCACTTTTATATTTGCATACAGCCTATCCTTAATAGTGAGCACTTTAACTCATAAATATACCATAACTTAAATATGTGTGTGTGAGAGGAAGAAAAATTAAATGGTACAGAACAAGCAAAAAGGGAAGACGACAGAAAAAATAGACTAAGTCAATATTGAACAAACAGGATGAAGAATGTGTTGTATACATTTAATCAATAATTGGAAACTCAAAAGAGTCATGTAATCTAATATTGCTCAAGTAGACAGGCTGCTTACTTCAAAAGTCAAAAAGTCGTGTCTAATTCTAAAACACTCACTTAGCTCACCTAAAGGTGACACCGGGGGGGAGGGGGGCTTGATGCTTTTGAATATTGTGCCAAATAATTCATTAACTAGGCCCAAAGGAGGTCACTCAAAATTCTAATAAAAACAAATAATAATTCAATTGAATAAAAATGGACGAAAGAAAAACGACAAAGTCAAAGATGGGTTGTGCAAAGGTGAAAGAATTAGAGTAACAAAAGAAGGGAAGTAGCAGAGCTATGATCATCTATAACCTGAAGAAACTCCTTTTAAAATTTTATATATATATATATATATATATATATATATATATATATATAGTGAAAAAAAATATGACAATGTGGAAATGTTTTCATATGACATATTTAGCCTTTTAAAAATAAATTTAAAGTCTGCACTTTGTTATACCCCCCCCCTATATAATAATATACTTTGAAGGTTATGCTATATTTATGAAGATTAAGTGTATATGAACATAAAAGTAGACAGGAAAACACCCAGTGGTGACAGTGTTTCATGAAACAATTTTGAATATATATGTGGGGAAAATATTATGTATCATGATACAAAAGTGGTGAGAAGTTCTTGGCACAGCCACCTAAAAATTAGCATTCAGATATTTGGTCACTGTGTGTAACAATTTTCACATGACACAAAAATATTTCATTGTTCAGTATCATGCCATGTTACTAGTCTTTGACAGAATACACTGACTCCCAGATCCTCTCATCTGAGACAAAAGTGCCAATCTGTATTTTTATAAGCTACAAATTCCTGCAATGAAATAAGCAACAAAGAACCTCATCATTTGTCTATCTTGTGATTTCAAGACACTTTAGATAGAAAAGCAATTTATTAAGAAAACATACAAATAAATTTCTCCTGATCTGCTTAAAACTTTTCTAAGTATGAAATGACCAAATCAAATGCATAAAATAGTAGGTGAGGAACTGTAGTTAAACAGTGGATGTCTGTCATGTTTCAGTTACACCGCTCACTCCACTCGTAGGTTTGAAGCTAGTGTCCAGCTTCCAGACAAAAATAGTCGTAACTCAATCCAAATCTCTATACCAGTGCACGTCATCACGGACCCAACAGCACTGACAGCCAATGTCTCAGACCCTTTTTATGGACAAAAACCATTGCCAATGCACCAATCATTGCAGTCGGCCTTGTTCTCACTCAGTCCCCGGCTTGTGCCAATTAGCATAAAATGACAGAGGTCGAAGAATATACCTTTCTTGAACCAAACTTGCGAGAGGAGAGGACACAGCTGATGAAACGATGAACTGTCTAGCATGAGTTTACAGACGCATCCATCACAACACAGCAGCCTGACAAGCAAAACACCTTGGACGCTTTGGCTCTGGTAAGTGAATGTTTATCGTCACAGGAACAAAAGTAACCGTTTCATATTCAGATGACATGAAACTCCAATTGCCTTGAATCCAGTACAATTACACAGAAAAATGAAGAAAGGAAACTTAAAGAATATATTACTCACAAGTCAATGGAAGACAACAATTAACCTACTTCAATTTGAGGAAATAGGTGGAAGATGAACCACAAAGACAAAGATGGGTTGTGCAAAGAAAGATAGGAAGTTATAGAGTCATGATCACTAATGTCCTGAAAAGATATGGCGTGAGCACTCACATACAATCATCAATAAATCTAAGAATATTCACATACTTTTCTACAAACAATGAAATTTTGTTCATCAGGATCAGAGAAAACTATTGTACACAGAATTATCAGTATAGTCTGAGTCTACCATTCGTCCAAATACTGAACATTGCTGCCACATCTGGTTGAGCGCTTCTGCTATATATCAACCGATTGATAAAATCCAAATAAGAATCTGCAATGTTATAGGTTCTGACCAGGCATCTCAGATTCAGTCAATTTCACACCACTGTAACATAGCTTCTCTGTACATTTTATATAAATACTTTCTTGAAAATTGTTCTAGTGAGCTTTATTCTTTGGTACCCTAACTTTACAATTTTAAGTGCCGGACTAGATTGGGAGCTATGTCTCATCATTTTACAGTTCAAATGGCTAGATGCAATTATAAGATGTTAATATGATAGTGTCTTTTGTACCTCTTGCTTGTGGCATTGACTTTGCTTTCCAGTCAACTTTGATTTTCAAAAATTTAAGTACAGTGTCACCGTCATCTGCTGTCGCCTTGATTTTTATTCTTCTATCCTCTCTCCTGAATGATTTTTTTCTCAGACACTTTCACTCTCAATAACCATTTGCATTTTGATGGATTTATCAGCTTGTTTGTGGTGAAATGATAAAAACAAATACAAGTAGTGCTCATGATTCACTTCAAGAAGCACGCCTGAATCCCCTACGTGGATTGAGGTCATCAGAAAACTTAAGATGCTACATTTCCAAATTTTAAAGACCTGACATCATTCTTAAATTAGTATAGTACAAGTAATACAAACAAACTGTCTTTTAATGAGTAGTAAAGCTAAAGAACATAAAATGGATTGGCCAAAACAATTGTCCAAAAATCGTTCAACCACAAAGAGGGTTGCACAGAATGGTAAACATTGTAAAAGACAGTAAGATTACATTTTAGAGGAATTGCCCCCACACCAATTTAGGTCCAAGAATACTTCTACAAAAAGGTAAAATTTTAAAAGATAAAGAATCTTCCATCATCTTAGAATATGCAAATGCATACAGCAGTTCTTTCCAATAAATGCAAGCAGCTATGTAAACAGAGTGGAAGCTGCAACATTGGTTAGTTACAGAGAGACAGGCATCGTTATTTATACAATTGCACAAGTTCCTCAGTGGAGAAAGAAAAAAAGTAAAAAACACACACCCACACAGTGTATTGGCAAGCAAACAAGAAGATCATATTATCCACTAAATATAGGTAGGTAGGTAGGTATGTCTAGATCTCAAATTTAGTATCTAGCACAACTTGTGCAGCAACTAACAGACAGGACTTTGTAATAAACGAAAAAAATCAGACCACTAGTCGCTACCAATGCAAAAAAAGTGCTGCTATGACTGAACATAGTTTAGGTAATGGAGACATATCCAAGATAGCTTCGTTGGAATGCAGTCACAAATGTGGGTAGGGAGTGGGGAAAAGAATGGAGGCAAGGATACCAGGTGGGAGTTACCAAGCCACAAATACCATGAGAGTGAGTTGAAAAAAATGAAGTGTGTGTATGTATGTATATATATTATATATATATATATATATATATATATATATATATATACTGACTTCTCATTCTATATTGTATACAGAATTTGATTTTATATATATATATATATATATATATATATACACACACACACACATAAGCATTCACCCTGTACAAGTCCCAAGAGCCACCCAAGGTTACAGAGTAAGAAGTATCGTTTATCTGGATATGCGGAGAAGATAATGGTTAACCCTAGATTTGCACAGGCTAAGACTATAATGATTGATTGAGGAAGCAACCTCATGTGTGTTGGTTCCACAAAGCACAAATGAAAGATCATTTTATGCAGACATATATTCAAGATTGTAAAATAATCATTTCACCCCAAGCAAGGCATTAATGCCACTAAGATGCAACAAGTTACTGGGAATGGAAGAGAATGAGAAAACTTTAGTGAAGAGAAAGGACAATAAAACAGAATTCAGAAGACAGCAACTGACACTGCATTGAAATTTTTGATGAATGTATGTGGTAGGGAAGCAAAAAAAAAAAAAATCAGCAGAGAATTCCACTTATGAAAAGTGAGACAAAAGAAATAAAATAGTTACATTTAGCTATTTCAACAAAGAAACAATGAGACCTAATTATCGAAAGAGTAGTACACTTAAAATTACATGGTCATGATATCAAAGTGAGAACAATTGCCATGAAAATATATCAGATTTATTCCAATTGGTGAATTCACCTTTGTTGCTCATGTAACAACATTTTGGCTATAGTATTATCTGACTTTCTATAGATGTTGGTCTTTTGGTAATGTACATTAACCCAAAGTGTACACCAGTCCAAATAGTGTGGCTGTAACAACCAAGATGATAACATTTCAAATAACTCAGTTGATAATATCAAAGAGAGTTTAACAAGGACATTCACATGAATTTCATTTTGGTGGACAACTCTGGAAGATGGAGAAACACCACACACTTGACCATGACATAATTTCTAAAGAATTAATGGATTTTTAATTCAGCAGTCTTATTACTTCAAATGTTATAGTGGCTACTTAATTTAAAGATGTTCCATTTTTATTTAGTGGGAGGATAAATACTTTAAAACTTCTAGAATAGGAATGTGCAGCACATAGATGTAATACACATTATTTAATAAATAAAAAAATTGGACATCTATTTCAAATATGAAGTATCCACTATAATATTTGAAGTTTATAATAAAATGCTAGAGTACTCAAAATAAAAAAAATACTTGAGTCCTCTTCATTTAGAATTATATATATATATATATATATATATATATATATAAGCATTAATTTAAAAAAAAAACGACAAAACAATTATTTAAAAAAAAAAATATCAGAATTTATCTATATTTTCCAAACTTAAAGCCTCAGAACAAAGTACCCTAAATATCAAAAAGCTAGGTCTTTGATACCAAAAATTCTTCCATTATGTTTTACACAGAGCCAAAAGAGAAAATAGGAAAAGAATAAAGATAAAATGTAAGGAGACAAGAAAATGATGAAAAAGAGAAGCAGCTACAATATTCAACATATAAGTGTGTGTCCGGGGGGGGGGGGGGTGAACTTAATACCAATAACATCAGTCAGTTCAGTGGAAAATTTTTTATATATATATTGTAATAGTTGTTACAATGGTTTATAAATTCATAGTATCACTACACAAAAATTTTCACGTTTCAAAGCTGTTTTGCGTGCTTCTCATTGGGTGAAAAGGTTGAAATGAAAATTAAATGGTGAAAACGGTATGTGTGTGTGTGTGTATATATATATATATATATATATATATAAGCATGACTCTTCAGAAATGAGTTGAGTTTTTTCGGTGACTGGCATGTGTATACACTGTTTATATAGATGTTAAAATTTCCCTTTTCTGATTCCATGCACCTATGTCTTTGGGGGTAGCGACTGACTGACACCAAACTGGTCAAGTTTCGATCATAGCCAGAAGCAAGTGGATGTGTCTAGCCACACTGATGAGCTGTGATACAGCGAAACAGGCCTGTATGTGGATGACATATATATATATATATATATATATATATACACACACACACACACACACACTGACAGAAGGTGAGATGAATAAATTGTCAGTTAAATTACACAAAAATGAAAACACTGACATCTCATCTTAACATATTTAATAGCACAATTGCACAAAAATATATTAGAATTAATAATAATAATAAAAAAAAATAAAAATAAAAAAAAATAAAAATCACCACTGGCCTCCAGACAGTTTTGGAATCTCCTGCAACTCTACTGGACAGTTCCCTTGTTTAAGTTGATGAATGCTGCTATAATTTTTGCCTTCAGTTCATCTTTGATGTTACCAGGAATTTTGTTTGTCTCTCGCTAAACTGTGCCCCACACATCAAGGGGTTGCAGTCAGGAGAGTTAGATGGCCATATGTAAGGGGTGATATGGTTGCAGAAATTGCCCAACAACCATGACTGGATTCTCCTGCTTGCATGGCATGGTTCAGTGTCCTGTTGCCAGACATAAGGTCTTTTAGCAGCCACCCTCTTTACCAAAGGCAGCACTACTTTCAAGGCGATTATGTGAGCCTCTGTATTGAGTCTGAGATCCTATGGGAAGATGAATGAAGGTATAACATTGACATCACTCCTAAAACTTTTGTAATCACCATTTGACTCATCCAATTCTTTCCAAGTCATCTGCATTTTCATCAGATTGACACCTAAACATTCTAAAATGTTCATATTGAAGCTTCTGGCATGAATGACAAGCAATACAGCATGTCATTTCCAAATTTCTGATGAGTAAATTACATCAATTTGCTCTTTTTCTCATAGACAGTGCCTTACTGACCCTACTATACTGTGCAGTCAAACTCAAATATAACACGCATCCCAGAAATTAAAAGTACAAAATGGTGGCAATTTACCCATCACACCGTGTGTATGTGTCCATACAGAAAATGATAAACAATTAAAAGAGGCAAATAATTCCATCTATTTGAGTTTTTTATAAGTTTGTAATAAATGCATGAAAAAGAAACTTGTTTTGAATTGAGCCAAATCTGGAACATTGATAAAGTTGCAGTTATCTTCAATGTACTATCCAACAATTCTTTAATATTTCCTGATAAAATAAAGGGAGACATGCTAATATACTATCAAAATACTTGAGGTGGTCTCTGAAATGAATGAACAAAACTACTTTCATTCTGTATCCTAACATACTCTAAATTGTGGAGAGTGTATTTTTAATAGCATTACTTTCTTGAATATTACTTAATACACTCCTCTACCTCAAATACATAAACAAATGAATGCCTAACATATGAGGAACCAATTTGTTTAGATGTTAGAACTGGTAAAACCAGAGATAATCACAATTTATAATGGATAAACCTATTTTCTTGAAAGGTTTACAAGATCAATTTTACCAAACAAAAACAAATTCCTCACCAACTCAATGTAAATCAAGACCATTTTATTTAACCATTCCCCACTTTTTACTTAAAAAAAAAAAAAAAAAAAAGAAAAGCTGCATGAATCCATACACTGTTTAATAGTTCTTAGCTGAATTTTTATCTGAAATTTTTTAAGTATAATATTCTATATGACTACTATTTTCTGCTAAATTAAGTGGTGTATATTTACAAAAAAGGAAATTATGTTGAAAAATAGATATTTATCATGCAATTATTTTTATCATGAGACCATAAACATATTGATATAGTAAAATTTATAAAAAAAAAAAAAATATTGCACATGGTCTATCGATGTTACAAGGAATTTTGTTAGTCTCTCGCTAAATTGCATCCAATACATCAAGGGGTTGCAGTCAGGGGAGTTAGGTGGCCATATGTAAGAGGTGATATGGTTGCAGAAATTGCCAAACAACCATGACTGGATTCTCCTGCTAGTGTGGCATGGTGCAGTGTCCTGTTACTAGACATAAGGTCTTTCAGCAGCCACCCTCTTAACCAAAAGCAGCACTACCTTCTCATTTCCTAATTGGCATTTCTTTTTCCCCTTAATGCTTCAACCAGTTTTTCTTTTGTCTTCATAAAACTTTCCAGAGCATCATGTGCATCCACTTTACACATGCTTCTACTTCTTGAGCCAATGCCTATGAAATCCCAAGTTTTCCTGATTAATGTCATTCTCCAATTTTGCCCTATTATTTTGTGTGGAGCAAGTAGCCATGCTTAAGTATAATTGGTAAAATACTCAACAAGCAGAATTGACAAATTTCTCAAACAATAAGAAAAAGAATAAAAAGAAAAATAATACTAAGCAAACTATATATATATATATATATATAGACGGTGCCAGGAAGAAAAGTTAGTGATTATGCTATTCCCAAACAAAAATGAATTAGTGAATGAACCAACAAAAATTATGACTAAGTGTAACCATACCAAAAAATACCTATTAGGTTCATACAACCATGGATGAAAACAATTTCTTGTAATTTTAAAAATTGCATTGAAAAAAAAAAAAAAAAAAAAAAAAAAAAAAAAGTCACTATTATATGAGCATTCTTAAAAAAAAAGAAAAAGAAAAAAAAAGAAAAAGAAAAAAAAAAAGAAAATGGTAAAATCAGTTATTGCAAATCGCCTGAAGACAACACATGGTAAAAACCTAGGTTGCATAATAACTCGTTTACAAATGAAGAATATTCAAGAGTTCTACAATTGTATTGAACACTTTTTAATACAAATGTGTACTGGTCTAATATTATTATGACCAAAAACTAAGTAATTAAACAATATATATATATATATATATATATATATATAAAAGTTAGAAGTAGGTAAAGCAACAGTGATAAGGCAAAAAGAAAGAATGGTGTTCACATGCAAAGTGATTGTAGCATTCCAACTTCAAGACACACAAGAACAAAAATATGGCATATAAGACCATTTTTATAGGTTAGTAAGAAATCCCAGCATGAATCTGTAGAATTTGTTCATAAATTTGGCAAGGGAATGTTATTAGCAATCATTCCTATTGAACCGAAACCAACATTCTGTGTTCACTTCATAGAAGTTGCCATTAACTACTGATTAGTTAATATTATTCACTAAATTCACATAGAATTTCTCTTCCATTTATTTTACAGATAAGATACCATTTTTTTTTTTTTATAAATTTGTCTGTGTTATTTCAGTAAAACAAAACATAACCCAGCCAATATTGCTAACACAATTTTTATAGGCATATTTTAATAAATATTTCATGTGTTTTTTTTTTTGTGAGAGAATATAAGAAAAAGGAAAACATGAAGAAGAGAGAACACTAAAAGAACAGAAATTAAGAGAGAAGATAACTTAAAAGTTTTGTTGGGGAAAATATACGATTTAAAAAAAAAAAAAAAAAAAAAACTTGACTGGAAAGCAAGAAGCTGAAAGAGAGTTCCACAAGAGAAGAATCTGTTAGCATAGCAACTATAGTTACATCTAACCATTTCAACTTTTGGACAAATTACTTTCTACTTTACAAACCCTCTCTCAAAAAAGAAATGTTACAAGCCTCTGACTGTTCTACCAATATTTCCATGGGAAGTGTTCAGAATCAAACTACATTCTTTAGTTCAACCAGTTCTAATCTTCACAACTAGAACCTGTCATATTACATGCATTGTAGGGAACTACTCATTCCCTCCCTAATCCATTAGGGAGAAATTCTACTCGAGTAGCTTCTTCCCGCAAATCACTGTTCTATGGAACCAACTCTGAAGAGGACATTTTACCAATCACTACAATCTTAACCTGTTCAAATTAACTTCCCCACCTATCCATAAAACTGTACCTCTTGCTATGCAAAAACTATCACTCGGTTCCCACTCCACCCACGTCTATTGAACAGGTGAAGAGGCTCATCCCTTGTTCCCGGCTTTCTCTTTTCCATTCTTTTTACTCTTACGTAGCCCCCTGCGCATCAGTGGCGTTATCGCCTTGCTTGGGATGATATGATTAAAAAAAAAAAAAAAAAAAAAAAAAAAAAAGACTATCACAAGTGGATCCTGTACAGAGTGAACTCCACTATATATGTCTCACTGAGTACCAGTTGCTTGTAAAAGCATACAACAGGAATCCACTATGTTTTAACCCAGATATATAAATATATATAAATCTACCCTCCGCCAACTACTGCTGCCATATCTGGTCGGGTGCTCCTGCTATCCACCTAGGTGTCCTTGATAAAATCCAACGGAGAATCTGTAATGTGATCAATCCCAACTTGGCAGCTCAGATACCGTCACTCTCTGACTGGCGCAATGTGGCTTTCCTATGTCTCTTCTACAAATACTTTCACGGCTTCTGCTCCGATGAAATTAGCTCACTGGCGCCCCGATATATGAATTTATTCGAGTCACAAGATTAGCAACTAGGTCCTACCCTTTTACTGTGAAACCAATAAAATGTAAACGCAAATTCTACTCCAGCAGCTTCTTTTCTCACACTTCCCACCCCACCTGTTGAATTCTCTTCCATTTACTCGCTTCCCTGACAGCTACAATCATCAAGAATTTAAATGTAAAGTCAATAGTCATCTTCTATCTCACTAACCTGCATCCTCTCATATGCTCCTTTCTCTGTCCAACACTCATCAATATTCTCATCCTTCTCTTACCCACTTCCTGATACCCCCTATAACCTGTCACTCTTTCTCGTAACTTTCCTCCTATGTAGCCCCCTGCAAAACAGTGGCAGTAAAATGCCTTACTTGGGGCAATATAAAAAGAAAAGAAAAAAGATCCTTAGTTCAGTTCTTTACCTATATATTTACTAACATATGGAACAAGACAACTAAAGTATCAGTAACTATAAAGAGAGACAAAACTTAATATGAGCTAAAATTTCAAAAGTATACTCTATCGGCCATAATTACTAGGCCACCCCAGTTTGTTTTTTTTTTCAAGAAAATGATGTATTTCATACTATTTTTTGTATTTATTGCCAAATGAAAATAGAATGGTTCTTTTGTTATTATTACTTTGCATAATTTTACAAAGCAAGGAAGCAAAGATGAACTCATCCAAATCACCCTAAATGTTCTTCATTCTTTCATTGATGAAACTGCAATATAGGTAATTATTAAATATTTATAATTTTATTTGATGCACATGTTATTGTGCAGTATTACCAAAAGAACCATTTGATTTTCATTTACAATTATTCACTTGGCAATAAATACTAAAAAATAGTAGGAAATACATCATTTTTTTTTAAAACACTGGAGTGGCCTAATAATTATGGCCGGTGGTATATTCCAAACATTAAAACATAAGCAACACTAATATAAACCGGAATCAGCAAACTAAGTTTAAACTGAGGCTGAGAATGTTTAAGTTATACATTTCATTAATGTCAATAAAAGTTTGTTTTTTTTTGTTTGTTTGTTTTAATATAACCAAGGTCTTTATCCATGGTCATAAAAGATTCAGTCAGTCAGTTAAGTGCCATATGTGATACACGCTTGGGCGATCATATCTCAAAAGAAACATGAGTGACTGGGCAGAAGATTATCCTGCAGTCGGCTGCCATTGCTTTCTGCGGTAGACTGGTTGCGAACCAAGGCTATAGAACCCAATCTGTCCTGTTATTTAACCCATAACTAGAAGGAATGGGCAGATTCATACCTTTCCCAAGGGTATTTATGCATAAGTGAATGCAATGAATTCAGCTGGAATTCGAACTCGGCTCCCTGATTTCTCGTTCCGAGCCAATATCCAATGCACCACAACGCACATTCATGAATATTTTAAGACAATCGTTTCAGGAATGTTTTTTTGTAGAAGTCATGTGATATTGGAAACTACACTTTGTTCTAGCTTCTTTGACAGTTGATATTAATTGGTATCAGCAGATTCTTAATTTATTAAGATCAATCTCAATTATGAAGGTAGCACATTTTGTTGCCACAGCTTGGTTAAGTGAAGTAAATATGGAAGAAAGTCACCTAAAATGTTCGTTCACCCACAATATTTGTCATCAAACCTTGTGGGATACCAGTGATAACAGAACTTGTGCAGAAGAAGATAAGTTCTCTCTTTCAAAATGTTTAATAAACCAATTAATCTCAGTGAAAACATGACTTTGGTAAATATTGGAGATTGTTGTCAGTATTATCTTCAGGTAGAATTGTGAGGACATATTTGCTGTACATGATACCAGGCTTTTGAAATACGATAACACAGGGACATGCGAGTTTTTGCCTTTCATAACATGATCATTGTGGACAAATTGTGCTGGTTAAATATGCCACCTTACATTGCTTAATGACTGTTCTGCTTACTCATATACATGGCCACATGGAAGAAAAATGTGGCAATCTTAAGTATAGAGGATCTATTCACCCTAAATGAAAATAAATCAAACTTACGGCCTTGAACCACAACTACAAGTAACAGTGGAGTATATTCTACTATGTAACACACCTAATATTAACAATTTCAGCTGATTATAAGAATAGAAAAAGAGAGAAAAAAAAGGTGTGTTATGCCAGTCTACCAAGTCAGGAACACCTGCCTAGAAAATCAGCTTTTGAAATCCTGATATTTTACTTGGATTTGAATAGGGATACTTCGCCAATATCCAATTATTTATCCCTATCACTGACCAAAAGTCCATTCATGATTCTTAAATTTAGTCAAGAGGAAAATTATATATATATATATATATATATATATATAAAAATGTTGCATCAATTTTCCCATCAGAGGCATGTTAATCATAGTAAAAATAAATGTGCATTAAAATATATTTTAATTTTTTAATAATGGGAGATAATTTGGCATCTTTAATGATTCTAGCTCTTCTAAAAGTCTTCAGGTGTTGCTAATGGTCAAGTTGTTGTCTACCTTACATTTTAAAATCATCATAATCAACAACTGAGATACATAATCTGGGTTTTATTTCAAATTCCCACTTAAAATGCTTAAACCAGTTTTGTGCATGTTATGCAGATATTTCCTTATCAACTTCTGCAAGTAACTTCAATGGCCAGTTTAAAATCTTCAGAATCTCAATACTTGTGTCTACCATTATAACATTCAGATAATAGGTAAAGCAGAATAATATTAACTATATACGAGATAACATAAGTCAACCTTCAGATGTTTTCAAAAACTGAAATAAAGGTCTAAACAAGAACACTTTTGATATACCTGAATAAATTTCTGTATGTCTTCCTCTCATCCAAAAGAGTTTTCTTTTGTCATTGTAACAACTTCATCTATCAATGACTACACACATTTATTTTGTGTTTTTTTTTATTATTGTGATTCCTCTTATATTCAATCTCACCTCCCATCCCACTTTTTAGTCTGCATGTTGTATAAAGTCATAAACAGAATTCTATTCTTTCAACTGAAGACAGAACTAGTAAACCTTTTGTTAATCATACCGTCTCCTACCTGCAAGGTGGATACCTTCTTCTGACAAAGTTTAGATCTAATATGTTCCTTTGATGTATATCATCAGGTGTTTCCACCTGAGAAATCATTCATAATGCAATCTAACTGGAAATGGTGAGAAAAAAGAAAAGAAAAATAAAGAAACAGTAACTAATATACACTGTGCTTTTGGCTACAAATATTATTTGATAAAAACTCAGAACAGTCATTGAATAATTCCAAGTTTCTAGACAATTCTTTGATGCAGGAAGAATGTTCATGCACTGTACATGAAAAACCAGGAAAGCTGGAGAAAAAAAAAAGTTAAAGTGAAATTCTCAAGAACATTTCTACCTACAATATCTATAAAAGGTTTGTCTGAGATGTATACAACCAAATCAAATATTTCATGAACTGATTGTGCAGCCTAGATGTAAATTGACAATTCAATACATGTTAATTTATATCAAGGCCAAGTCATTTCCTTGTATTACTTTGGTACAAAAGTTCCACTTGGATTCTTTCCCAGAACTGTCACTTTGTAGAACAGACTCGACTATTTAACCCATAACTGGAGGGAAGAAATGGACTCATACCTTTCTCAAGTGCATTAATATATTGAACTTAACTGGAATTAGAACTCGGCTCTCCAATTTCCCACTCCAAGCTGTTATCCATTGCACCACCTGCACACTCACCACAGAAATAGCCAGAGAATAAAGAATTTTAAAAAAATTAAGTAATACAAGATAACCACAAACATTAACAGCAGAATAAGGGAAAGTCTATTCTAATGGGATGTGCATTGTGGTTCAGTGGATATCAGCTCGGAACAAGAAATCAGGGAGTAGAATTCCTTGAATTCACTTATGTGCAAATACCCTCGGGAAAGGTATTTATCTTGTCTCCAGTTATAGGTTAAATAACAAGACATATTGGGTTCTATAGCCTTGGCTGGCAACCAGTCTACCACAGAAAGTAATGGCAACCTACTCCAGAAGAATCTTCTACCCAGCCAGTCATGTCTCTTTCGAGACATGATCGCCCAAGCATTTATCACACATGGTACTTAACTGACTGACTTCTCAAATGGACTTAGTAAGAAATTTGCAATTATTATATCAAATAGGCATCTAAAGAGAACCGGAAAGTGTAACAGCTGACATGATAAAGATAACAGTGCAAATAAAACAGTGTATAATAAATAGAACTTCAGTGCTTAATTTTCTTTCCCTCCTGCCAAAAGTGCTGGAGTAGCAGTATAGCAGAAAAGCCAAAGTTTTGCCAAAGTTCTAACTTTCACAGCGAAGACCTGCTATGCCATATATCCTGGGATAAATCCATCCTCATTTCCTTTATATTCTATTAGCTATAAGAAATTTTAATTTGTGGAATAGATTCCCGAGAGGATGGTTTCCTGACAACAATCCCAAAAGTGGCAATTATCTTTTCCACATATCCTTTTAAACTGCCCTTCTTATCTTTTACAGTCCATACCAAGACCTCTTTTAGTAATCCTCTACCCTCTTTAATTTGGATTTTCAATTTTTCCTCTCAGGAAGAAAATGCACATTTTAAAAATCACACTACAAGAAAGACTGTTCATGGGTAAGGAAAAAAAAAAAAACAAAAAAAAAACAAAAAAAAAAAACATACAATGGGTAACACTCAGACTTATTTAATAAATCCTACATATATCACAGGTTAAACAAACATTTTATTTGTAGGTATATATCAGGAAGAGAGAATTCCTGAGCCATGGTGTCAATATTAATTCCAGAAAATTGAAAACTGAATTCAAAAATCTATTGCCTGTTAAGTTTTTCTTAGTTTGCCAGGGTGAGAAGCTGGGGGGTGGAGAGAAATACAAGAAAGCAACTAACGCAACACGGTTAAGCCAGATATCTTGCTTCAGCTTGACTTTTTTAGGGAGTCCTTGTAATATTATGTAAGTTGCACAAGATCTAAATTTTGCACCAGCCGTTCTAGCATACAATGTTAATCTGGTTAATGTGATAAAAATAGTCATACTCAATTTATATATATATATATATATATATATATATATCAGTCAGAATACTGACTTTTTTTTTATGCACACAACATTTTTTACCTTTCATTACTATGAGGAAAGCCTGGTTCATGCATCTCATTGGACAGTTAAAAATAAGGATGACTAAAAATAACAAATGCATGCTGTTTATATCCTTCCTTAACCATATATCATGAAAACCTAATGGAGAGCTATGATCACCTACATCCTGAGAGGACAGAGCACAGAAGAGAAGACTATTTGTTCACTCCTGTAAAATAATTCAGTAATTACACTGTTTGCCATATAAGAGGAAGATGGCTTGACCTGTGGGAGGTGAATTCACCTTCCCAAGAAGGACCATTATCTGTATATTTATATATAATGCACTCCTAGTCTCTGCAATAGATTCCATTAACAAACAAAGTCATTTGAGGGTAACATTCAGCTACCAATATTGCTCATACCACACCCTTACAGCTGCCATTTCAATTAGATTTAGCCTGACCCAGCAGAGTGGGAAGCATTGTAATATATTCACCAAGAATAGAGGAATGAAACAGTTGAGCAAAAGTAATGGGAGGGGCACACTCTAGGAAATGCCAAAATCATGAAACAACATTTTGGACCATTACTATCATAAACAAGACTGAAAACAAAAATAGAATTGAAAAATGGTAACTTAAAGTTCCAGAATAGTAAAACAGGAAAAGATATTCTAATAACAAACATCAAGCTCATAAAAATTTAGTAGAAAATCCAATTTATTTACTGCCTTATAAGTTAAGTGACACGCAAACAAGATGGTCGACTATAGAGAAGTCAGTTTCTGCGATATACTTGTTTTTTTGTTTTTTTTAATCATATCACCCCGAGCAAGGCGGTAACGCCACTGATGTGCAGGGGGCTATGTAATAGTGAAAAGATTGGAAAAGAGAAAGCCGGAAACCACATCCTAAACAGGGAACAAGGGATGAGCCTCTTAACCTGTTCATCCTGAAATAAAGAATTAAAATTCCTGAACCTTTTCAATTCATTTGTATAAAAGTGAAAGGCGTTTAAAAAATGTCAAAACTATTGGATTTTCTGATGTTCATCTTATCAAGTCATTGTCACACATGCTCTCAAAATATTTCTGAAAATCATAACTTCTTTATAAATGGAACTTTGTCTGTGTGTGACCCCGTTACCTATAGACTCTGAAAGAGATGAACCGATTTTCTTGAAAATTTAAAAATTAAGTGTCTGCGAGTATTCTTAGCTAGGTTTTGTGTTGAGGTACCTCCGATAAATATTGGAAATAGATAATCGAAAAAAATGGGTAACAGAAAGAGTGGTCCGATTTTAATCAAATTTGATACACCCATAGACAAAGACATCAGAAATGATATTCAGAAGTTTCCAGGTTGCATTTCTTACAATAGTGCAGAAAATCGATAATATATATATATATATATATATATATATATATATATAAAAAAGGCAAGATGTTTGTGTGTGTGTGTGTGTGTGTGTGTGTGTGTGTCTGTTTATCTGCCTGTATGTCTGTATTTTTTTCAGCCCTTTTAGTTTTTGCTTCGGGTTTGGCTCTAAGTAGGTATAATTGTAGTTCTTAGTCTCAGCCATGATACCATTTACTCAGAGGACTTATTTAGCCTTCAAAATTCAGTTTACGACAAAATTTTATTTGATAGCGATACCAGGAAATCAAAATTTGACTTACATCCATTCATTTTTCTTTCAGTCTACGGTTTCGCTTTAACTGGAAACAACTATTGCTTTTTAGTCTTTTGTGCCAATGTCTAAAGAGTCTGAGCTCCAGGACCATGGATTAGTTTTAAAACTTTCATTACACCCGAGCAACGCCAGGCTATACTGCTAGTCTAAAATAGCCAAAAATTGTAAATTAAACAAGGATTCAGAAAGAGTTGGGGGAGTCTAAATGGTAACTACAAAGGTACAGAAGCTTGGAAAACTTACTCTGATAAGAAAAGAACTCCAGAATTTGTTTGTGAGATACTCAACACAGAGGCTTACGTCAAGTGCCTTGAGGAGGTGGTACTAACTTTGGTCAAAGGGGTGGCTGCTGAAAGTTGTTTGGTTGTTTTTTTTTTATGGCATATCAACCTCAGCAGGTCATTTATTGCCAACTAAAATTTATTTATTGCTGGTAATAACTTTTTCTTTCAACAATTTATTATTGGTTTTTTTTTTGGTTTTTTTTAAATATAAGTTTTTGTCTAGTAATACTTTTTTCTTTTCAAGTACCAAGATTCATTGGGATTTGTTTTGAAGGGCAGGGTCCTCAAGTCCTACCCTGTTATTTAACCTGTAACTGGAGGGAAGGGACGAATTAATACCTTTTCCAAGGGTACCAGTGCTTAAGTGAATGCAAGGTATTCAACTGGAATTCGAAATCAGCTCACCGATTTGTCTTTCTGAGCCGATATCCACTGCACCACAACGCAGATCCGTCACTATACGCTTACAGCACCTGGTATTCCCAAGCGGTCACTGGCTGCTGAAAGATTCTATATCTGGCAAAAGAACTACACCATTCCACACGAGCAGGAGGACCCAGTCATGGCTGCTAGACAATTTCTGCAACCACACACACATGACCACCCAACTCCCCCTGACTGCAACCCCCCTTGATTGTTATACATGAGCACAGTTGAAAAAGAGCCCTACAAAACTCCCTGTAACATCAAAGATGAACCGAAGGCAAGATTCACCGCAGCATTCACCAACTCAAACAAGGAGAACATCCAGAAGAGAAGCAAGAGATTCCAAAGTTGTCTGGAGGCTGTGGTTGAAGCCAATGGCAATTTTATTAAATTTACTCTGTAGTATTTCAGGATATTTTTTGAGATGGCAGTGTTATTTTCATTTTTGCATAATTTAGACGACAATTTATCCATCGCAGTATGTAAATATGTAGCATAGGTTCTGGAGACAAAAATTGTCTAGCACAAAACTGAGAAACAACTTTCATAGCAGCTGAACTAACAATGAATTCAATTTAATCTTTCCACTTCATGTCAGCTAAGAATGTTGCAAGGAGACACTCTCCTGAAGGTTAGCACTGATTAGAACCTCTAATAGTTTGCCAGAAGGAAATAGAAGGCTAATAGACCAATAGTTAGAAGGATCAGATAGATCACTTAAGTTCTTAAAGACTAGAACAACAGAAGAGAATTTCCAACAAGCAGGAAAGCAATAGGCAGCAAGGAATTTAGAAAAGAGTTCCACAAACAGGATGTGCAAGAGAAGAAACTATTAACATAGAACTTACATTTACATTTCACAATTTCAACAGCAAATTTATGAGGCCTAGTGACTAATCTAATATTACACTTAAATTCATGAAGTCCAGAAGAAAGTTCAACAATTACCTTGAAAATATTTACAGAAAATACCAGATCAGAACTGATAACATTGCAGATTATCCTTTTGAGTTTGCTAAGAATCTCTAGATATATAACACAAGCACCAGACCAGATGTGGCAGCAATATTTAATGCATGGTTGAATGGTAGACTTATAAACATTTAAAATGAATTTTGGAAAGAAAATTGTTTAGCAGATCGAGCTATTGATTCAATATAATCATTCCACTTCATGTCAGTAAAAATGTGAGACCAAGGTGCAATGAGTTGCTCTCTAAGAGATTAACATCAGCTAATGGAAGACAAAAGAGAATCTTTCTCTTAGATGATTAAAAATTTTTTTTTTGTTTTTTTTTAACTATTAAGCAGAGTTCAATCCTCACTGGCTCACCTATAGAAAATTCAACATTAAATAATCCAACAAAAGATGTAAAATCAGTCAAGTAAATAAAGGTAAACATAAAAGGGAATCAACTTGAGAAATAAATTTCTATTCACCACTGAGCTTTGAAAGGATAATTATTAGCTAATCCTTGGCTAAATGCTATGAAGGATCAAACCCTGGCTAAGAGTTCTGAAAGTAATAAAAGTAACACTTTTGATGAAAAGATTAAAAACAAGATATCCTGGCAATAAACAAAAAGAATGATATCTATTGTTGAATAAAACAAATGCAGCTGCCACGTCAACATTGAAAGAAATAAGTTTTAGATTCATTCTGGAAAAGCAGAAATTATGTTAAAATCCCATTGCCTCACAGCTGCCTATTCATGAGGATAGAAAAATGTTAATTACCTTGATATGGTATTAAAATTCTATTAAAAATAACAGCTTTCAACACTGCAACTATCCTAATGAATTATACTATAAGCAGCTCAATCAATGATCATATTTTAGGGAAGAGCAGCTGCAGTTTGACAGTAAGACTTACAGGCTTCTTTCAATTCTGTTGGATTTGGAGGTTTTGTAGGAAAAAGTTACAATATATTTTCCATCACATGCTGATCCAAGATATGAAACAAACAAAAAAAAAAAAAAAAAAAAAAAAATCAATGTTTAACTTTTGTACTGACAAAATAAAAGAAAATTTTTTTTTTATTTTAAAAAATAAAAAAAAAAGATATCAAAAGGATGTATTTTTCTATTGACATTTTATTACTGCATCCTCCCTCAAATTCCTCAGCCATATTTAGAACTAGAATTTTTTTTTTTTTTTGCAACAAGGCGACATGTTTGAAATCCCCACAGTATTTAGTACTGTTGAAGTTATCACTAATATTTTTTTATCAAAATTTACAAACTGTTTTGTCCAATTTCATAAATATATTGATAAAATTAGAATAAGATAATTTGTTTGGAAAAATAATTTGACAAAAACACTACTCTGCGGTTTAATAATTTCTTTAATTTAATTTTACATGACTTCATCATAAACAATATTTTAAGAAATGTTTTTTTTCCTCCTTAACACCAAAGAATAGATTCTTAGGCTTTTTTTTTACTTTTGAGCCATGGGTAAAAATATTTTCTGAGGCCAAATTCAAACTTTTTGAAGCGTTTAGCCTTGTGATTTGCTTATAGTTCTTGTAAAAACAGGGCAAACTGGAAACTGGATTCTTGTATATAAAAACTAAAAAGATAATACAAAAAACTATATTGCATTTTTATAAATAAATATTTGTTATTTTAATCATTAAATTGATTTTAAAATAGTGGGAGTATTTTGTATGTTAAATAATAAAAGATAATTTTTTAAAAAAAATTTTTTTTCTTTAAATAATGAATTTATCATACTAAGCTATGCACACTACTAAAACCAATTGTACTTTGTCCACCACTTACCTGTTTTCACTTCATTCCAAAATTTTGTATTGATCAGTCAATGTTTAGCAATTTTAGTAGGTGCAAAGGATGGACTAAAAAGTCAAAATTTTACATATAGATAGAAGCTGTTTAGAATTGTAATAAAAACAAAAATATTAATATTTAGTTATTAGATTGTTTATCCATTCAACTATTGGACAATCAGGCAGTGTCATTTTATGACCTTAACCCTAGGGTCATTTCTTTAAGCTACAGTGGTTACTTCTACCAATAGAGGTAGACACTTGTTTAATACTATGCATATTTGCAGATAGTCAGGTGAAGTTTACTTCAAATAAAAATTAAGAGGAAGTTGCTTATGAATTTGTAAAACTGCAACATCACAGTAATTCTTAACTTTTATTGCTAAGGGTCAAATAAATGCCTGTTAAATATAACAAAGATTATTTCTTAATACTTTAAATGCTACATTTTAGTGGGTGCATGTGTTTGAGTAGACATAGTGCTTCTGTTTTGCTTTTTCTTCTTTTTAAAAACAATAACATCTATCGACCTGTGTATTCAAGTGTCACAAAGAAAATGTGGCTTCTAGTAAGATCCACATCTGTGTCCCATCCCCCTTTGTAGAGGAAATTTTAAACCACTTTGATAGATGTTTTCAAGCAGTCTAAAGTATGCTGGATCAGATGGCAGTTTCTTTTACAAGGGGGAGACAGATTCAAACCCTGACAGAGGGCAAATTCTCCTTTATACCAATGTACAGATTGGTAAATGTATTCCAGTAGTAGTTAAGTACCATATGTGATACACACTTTAGAGGATCAGGTTTCAAAAGAGACATGACTGACTGGGCAGAAGATTATTCCGCAGTAGGTTGCTATTGCTTTCTGCAGTAGACTGGCTGCCAGCCAAGGCTACAGAACCCAATCTGTTCTATTATTTAACTCATAACTGGAGGGAAGAGATGGATTAATACCTTTCCCAAGGGTATTTGTGCATAAGTGAATGTAACGAATTCAACTGGAATTCAAACTCAGCACCCCAATTTGTCGCTTCGAGTTGATATCCACTGCACCACAACACACATCTGCTGTATTTCACTGTTAAAAAAAAAACAAAAAAAAAAAAACAGGGCATCTACTCAAACATGTGCATCTACTAAAATATAACATTTAAAGTAATAAGAAATAATATAAGATTAAAAATAAAATTAATTCCTCAGAATATTATTAAGACAAGGCATGTGTTGTAAATCAAAGTGACAGGTTCAAAGGCTGTTCTCATACACCCTCTATGTGAGAGAAGTGTCATATTTGTTCATTTAGGTTAGAATTTGCAAAATGATTTAGCAGAGCACTTTTTTTAGCACCCCCTATTAAAAAACATACCTCAGATTATATAATTAAAATGATCAGAGTCATAGAAAAGAAGACTTAAATAGACTCAGAAAAAGACACTGACTGCACTTGACAGAGATTAAATCCACAGCAAAATAAGCTGGTTGTTTTTATGATTTAAATTTTTGTTATTTAAAGCCAGAAAATAATTTCAGATTGTAAGAATTGCAAGATAATGATTTTCTGATAATTTCTACTAATTAACCCAAAGCTGGGGGAGAAGAGGTAGATTCCTACATTTCCCTGAATGTATTTGCAAGTGAGTGAATATGACAAACCTGACTGAAAGTGGAATTGCTCTCCAATTTTAATCTATTATTCATTATATTATCCACAAATCCAAGCTTACAGCATCTGGTATTCCAAAGCAGTCACCCATGCTGACCAGGTTCAACATTGCTTAACTTCAGTGATCATATGAGAACCTGTGTTTCAAAGAGATATAGCCATGAGCCAGACAGAATAACAAAATCAGATCACTCCAAATTTTCATCACTGTTACTAACTTCCAAGCAGCAAAAACAAAAAGAGGCATTAGAAAAATCTTCATTATTAATCAGAGTCAGGGTTCATGTAGTAGTCATGATTTTTTTTTTTTATAAAAACTTTTGTCTAGTACAAATGAGGAGCACTTATTAAGAATTGAACTTAGAACCCTCACAAATTAATCCACAAAATTAATTAATTTATGCACTATTAGTTGCACAAATGCAACTTGAGTTATGGTTAACAGTCTGGAAAAATGGAATTGGACAGCAAGGGTAAAATTTTCACTGAGGCTGGCTGTGTTCATTTTGTGCTTACAATGTCAGAGAGGGAGAAAAAAAAAAAAACAAAACAAACATGAAATCTATCATTACTTCATCTCTTCATCCCAGTCATAAGTGAAATAGCAAGCAGACAACTTTTTAGCCAAGGACATGGAAAACTTTGAATTCAAAACTAGAGAGAAAATAGAAAATTGAAATCTTTTCCAGGAGCCATAATGGCAATGGAGAGTTTAAGGTATTTAAAAAAAAATAAAAAATAAAAAAGCTATGGAGAACCATAAATGTCCTGAAGGGATATAATACTTGAGAAGGCTGATAGATACCCTGATATTTATAAATTTAAATTAGTGTGGAAACAAAGTTACAAGACTGAGGTGCCCAACAATAATCAAATTCATATCCCAAGTTCCGGCTTTCTCTTTTCCAATCTTTTCACTATTACATAGCCCCATGCACATCAGTGGCATTACCGCCTTGCTCAGGGTGATACGATTAAAAAAAAAAAAAAGTAATGGTTGGCAGGAGTGGCTTGATTAGTACACTGTCCATTCAAACTTGATAAAAGGGGGTGCCTTGTTATACAAGATTAATTTAACACTTAGCTCAAGGTTCACATAATACAATGTACTATTTAAAATGTTTTTATCAAAAAGACTTATCAGTTTCACAGCATAAGTATCTATACTTTCAGACAAGTTTGAACAGCATTTTCTAAAGGCCTGTAAATGAACAAGAGCTTTAAGAAGGAAGCTTTCAAAAGAATCAGCACTAAATTATTTTTAGAAAATGACAGATTTTAAAAAATGCCACAAGTTTCAAATGTCAATCTTACGATCAAGATCACATTTTCAATAGACATGCATTTTCAAATATTACAAGATGACAGAAAATATGGTTATATAAACCCTTTCAATTTAGAAAATACTTCAATGTGTAAATATAAATATAAAATGCTCTTAAAGTGTTTAATTTTATTGCATGTTAAGATTGTCAAAACTGGATACTGAAACTAAATTTTCATAATATATTAGTTACAACATCACAAAAATCCTCACAAGAATCCTCACAAGAATTTGGAAAACATTTTGGACAGTGTTTGGTAAGAAATATTAAACAAATTAAGATCAAGAGAAAAAAAATAAACAGGCATTTGTCTGTTCTACTAAACATAAATACTTTGCAACTTTGTTTTGTATGTTAGCAATAACTTGTGCTTTCTCTTATAAAAAAAAAAAGTGCATTCAGATATGAGTGGCGCTGAAAAATCCTTGAGCTAACCCTCTTTCCAAAATCTGAGCAATATATATTTCATAATCCCTATTTCATTTAGCTGAGAACCTTTCAACAATATTGTCTAAAGACCCACTAGCATCTTAATAAGGACTGGAAGAATAAATGGAAGCACTCAATCACAAACATTTGAACAAATCTTACATTAATTAAATCCAGATATATTGTCTAATGTACTTCAGGAAACATAACTCAAATACTAGAAATATTTCTTGTCTGTTGTTGCTAATCAAACTTAAAAGATTGTTGCTTATTTATGATAGACTCATCCATTAAGTAAGGTATCAGAGCATAACAGTTCAGTTCTCATTTTTTATTAATTCTGCTTGTGACTTGCAAAACAGCTTACAACCAGCACAAGTGACAGTTGTTAGATAAGGCAATTGATATATTAAATCTAGATTGTTCAATCTTAACTCTCAGATGGCAAAGGGAAAGAGGTCTCATGACAGACTGTTCTCTACTTAAGGTGGTTCATGACAGTTCTCTCAAAATATGGAAGAGGGATCTTAATCACATACATGACACAAAAAAGATGGATGTTGAAAGTTTCTTTGCCTTGCCCACTTACCAAAATCTAATGAAAACCAAAACTGTTCTTAAGAAAAAGAGAAATTCAGACAAGCTTGTCACTTGAAAAAGAAAAAAAAAAAAAACAAACAACCCTTGAACTCAAGCTTACAGAAAACAAAAGTAGACAGGAGAGAGTGTTTAAAAAGAAATTAATATTTAACAGTTTAACTTTCTATTTGTTAGGATTTTTGGAAGTTATTTATATATATATATATATATATATATATATGTGTGTGTGTGTGTGTGTGTGTGTGTATATTGACAAAGAAATCGAGACTTCATAGCAACTATCAGTTTCACATTACTTTCAGGCCATGCACCTTTGGAATATATATATATATACACACACACACACACACACACACACACACACAGCTTTTTGTTGGCTCACAATCACTGTAATGTGAAACTTAAAAATACCAGCATGAACTTCATCTCTTTCTGAGGCATGATATTGAAAAGCATAATTGCTCTATCTTGAAAACAGGCAAAGAGCACTGTTTTTCTTATATAGTTCTACCACACACAACACTCCTTGGGTTTTGGTTTATTCTTTGTTAGTTTTTATTGTTTTCTTTTTATCACCTAGCAGGTTCTCTGTTGTACCAAACTATCGCCCGGTTCACACTCTACCCACATCTATTGTACAGGTGTAGAGGCTCAACCCTTGTTCCCTGTTTAGGATGTGGTTTCCGGTTTTCTCTTTTCCAAACCTTTTCACTCCTATGTAGCCCCCTGCACATCAGTGGTGTTACTGCCTTGCTCGGGGTGATACGATTAAAAAAAAAAAACCCACTGAGGTTGTGTGGTATAATTTCAATATTCAGCATATCTACAAATGTTTAGCATTCTTCACTCAGAAATATAACAAATTTTAAATAATGTGTACATATGGTCTTTGTAGAAAATATCCAACCAATCTGGATATCACTAGAACTATCACCAGCCTTGATGGTTACTTGGCTGTGAATCAGAAGATCTTTCTGTAAATTTGAACAGGCATTCTCCTAAACTGACTCAACCAGCAACAGAGACACCAGAGTGGGTTTTTGCATTGTTCAACTATCACATTTACAGCAAATGTATGTCAAATTTTGCTTGAAACTTGAACATTTAACAAAATTATTAAAATTATGCTTTGCGGGGATAATTCAGTGAACAAAGATCAGATAACATTTTTGATGCTGCCACTTCAAACCTAGTTAGAAATCTGTTGAAAGGGATTCATATTCTAGAAGGAATTCAACAAATATCTGAAAATGCTGACTGCATACAATCTGGAATCAAAGAAAATTGGTGAATGATGCTGGGATAAAAGTGCAAGTTCCCAAGCAGAGTAATGGGGACTAATGTGCCACCTTTGAATATCCAGATGTTGACTTCAAATGAATGCTCAACTCAAATTTTGTCAATGGATTCCAATTGGGGAGGAAGATATGACAACCTTTTATAGACCAAATGCATCAACTACCATTTTTTGGTTAACCATTTAACCAAAAGTTGATGGATAAAGTAGGAAAGTATTGTACATGTTACAATTATATATTAACAGACTGCCAGATTAAAGAATTTG
The DNA here is from genome assembly GCA_037127315.1 of Ascarosepion bandense. Lineage (NCBI taxonomy): Eukaryota > Metazoa > Mollusca > Cephalopoda > Sepiida > Sepiidae > Ascarosepion > Ascarosepion bandense. The sequence continues at coordinate 6,309,442 of JBBBDQ010001014.1, read as the reverse complement.
GCTTCAAATGCCAAATTTGTAATGCCAACTTAGGCAATAAAAAATTAAGTTTTTTTTTCTTTATCCTTTCACCTCAATTCACTAAGATGGATTACTGAGTATGATAGAATATGAAAAAAAGAAAACATTAAGGAGAGAGCACCATAAAAGAATAGGAGTTAAGAATTTATATATTACTAGCAGTATAGCCCAGCGTTGCTTGGATGTAATGAAAGCTTTAAAACTAATCCATGGTTCTGGAACTCAGACTAAAGAATATTTGTCTGAAGTTTGGTGAAAATCGGATAAAAATTGTGGATTTGTATAAAGGACATACAGACAGACAGACAGACAGACAGACACACAAACATCTTGCCTTTTATATATTATCAATTTTCTGCACTATTATAAGAACTGCAACCTTGAAACTTCTGAATATTGTTTCTTATGTCTTTGTCTATAAGTGTATCAAATTTGATTAAAATCAGACCACTCCTTCTATAACCCGATTTTTTTTTCAATTATCGATTTTCGATATTTATCGGGGGGGTACCTCGACACAAAAGCTAGCTAAGAACACTTGCAGATGCTTATAGTACATTTGTGTAAATTTTCAAGAAAATCAGTTCAGCCGTTTTGGAGTCTATAAGTAACGGACACACACAAACACAGACACACAGAGAGACAAAGTTCCATTTATAAATAAGTTTAAATATTTTTAAGAAACCCTTCAAAAGTTTGTTTTGGTTGCCATTATGCTTTTTCATTACTACCTTAGACACCAGGTTCCAATTATCTGAATTAAAAACGGAAAAAACTTGTAGTTGTAGCCTTGATGGCAAGACTACAAAAACAAGTTACCTAGAAATTGACAGTCAATGTTTTAAACACCTGTGAAAGTTACTCAGGAGAAGAGGACAAAGTGGCAAATAAGATTTCAAGCCACCAATACGTTTCAGTACAAATTTATCTGCAGTCTGGTCTCTTCTCATAAAATATATAGGTGTTTAATGTATAAATCTAACAGATGGAAATTGTTTAAAGCAAAGATAAAATGAAATGACATAAGAAATAATTGAGTAAAGAAAAAAAGTGAATATGCAAAATAACATTTACAAGAATGAGCAAACATTGGAGAGGAATAATTGAAAAGAAAAAAAAAGAATGAAGGAAAAAATGTAAATGATGATTTAGAAGGCAAGACTGGGTTAGGTTGAAAAGTAAAAGAATCAAACAAAAAAAAAAGTGGATATTAACAAAAACATCACAAAAGATGCAGTGAGGAAACTAAACAAAAATTCTTTCTTGTCTAATTCCTTAATTTCTATACAAAACCTGACAAGGCAGTTTTATTAGAATCCAACAAATTCAATGATTTGACCTAAATTTTAGAAATACACCAAACCACGAGGAAAAAAAAAATCTTACAAATAGAGATCAGGTATACAATTAGTGCAAAACAAATATCAATAACAGGTGTAAGAGTAAGAGGGCAGAAAAAAATAAAAAGGCAAAAACATGCAAAATGTTCATAGTAAAAAAAATCTCTCATTGTGGGTGTAGTGTTGGAAGTGGTACAACATGAAAGAAACTGAAATTATATCCTCTTTCCTCTCATTCATGTTCACTCACAATTATCCGAAGATATCTTGCATAATCATGCAAACAGCAAAAAAGTAGGTTCTGACCAATACATTGAAATTATTGATCAAGATGCTTAATATTTTACACCCAATGAGTACAAAAACTGTCATGAGAGGGTAACCCAATATTGAAAGATCATTGAAAGACTTGTCATTACTAAGGGATAAAAATAACTGCAAACTTGTATGAATATTGTCCTGAATCTGTAATTGAGAAAGCAGATGTTACCATCCTCTGAGAATTTTCTATCAACCCAGATTAAACAATACAAGCAAATTGTCCAGACATTATTAATCAAAGACAGAAAAGAAAAACTGTACACTGATTGACATGTGCATACCAAATGATAACAAATGATAAAAAAACATCTCAGCAAATATTTTTGAAAAACTAAGCAAAAACCAAAACCTGAAGATCAAAACTGAAAAAAAATGTGGTACTCAAAAACTAAAACTGTTCCTATTGTGGATAGAGCTTTAATAGTTTTTTTTTTTATAATCGTGTTGCCTCAAGCAAGGCATTTTACTGCCACTGTTGTGCAGGGAGTTACATCGGAAGAATGTTATGAGAAGGAGTGAGAAGTTGCAGGGGATGTCAGGAAGAGAGTATGAGAAGGAAGAGAATACTGATGAGAGTGGGGTGGACAAAGAAAAAAGCTTAAGAGAGAGGATGTAAATTAGTGAGATATGAGATGGCTACTGACTTTACATTTAAATTCTTGGAGATTGATAAAGAAAGAAATTTGAGAACAAATTAAAATCCCTAGTACACCATCTATGCAGGAAATAAAAAAAATGTTCTAACAAGCACTGCCTATATACTGCAAAGAGCTTTGTCCAGTTAAGTTTTTGTTTTATGGTTAATGGCTGTCTTTTATTAAGTCAAACAGCCAAAAAGCTTTTTTTAAATAACTTTTTTCTTTTAAATCATCTTTCACTTGCTCTAGAACATTGGTTATAAACTAGCAAGCTAATATCACATACCAATGTACTTGGGTTGGAAGATTGATAAAGAGAACTAAATATGTTAGTAAAAGTGTCATATGGGAAAATCATTGACCATACCCAGCACCTCCATTACCCTCAAATAGCCAACTCCTATTTCAAATATGATTGACAGCTTTGACTCACTCTTTCCAGAATTAAATTATCCTGCAAATTTGTCTTGTAAACCTGTATGCCTTTTCAAAATTCAAGTCATGATTTTCTACAATCACTTTTGGAGACTCTCAAAAATGTTCCAAGTATATTTATGATAAATTGGTTTTCACTTTGCACCAATTCAGCTTGTAGAAGATTTCAGAGAAGCACTATGTTCAGATATTAGAAAGAGGAAATTGTAAGAAAAAAAAAATTTTTGAAACCAGGCTAAATGTTGGTAATGCATATGCAACTATCCCAGCCACCAAATAGACTTTATATAAGTTCATATCTTAATACGCCTTTTAAATTTAGGGAAGGACTGCTAAAAAAAATTTTTCTCCTTCCCCAAATTAAAAGACAAATCTACAGATACAGACTGGGATTTCTTCCTAGCTAATATAGACAATTCTCAGTCTTACACAGTTTTGTTGTTTCTTGCATTGAAGTCAAATCTATAACCACTTGACTGTATCCAATTTGCATGTGAACACCATTTCTACTTTACTGTCTTATAGTTGCTTTGCCAATGTGTGAAACATTGTTGCATTTTTCCCTGTTCTTTCTCTTATTGAGAATTTTGTCAATTTCCACATAAGCACGTAACTTCACTTATTTTCATCAAATGTCAGAAAAAAAAAAAAATATTAATCCCATCTGCCCTAAGACAGTACAAAAAATAGTTTTATTATTGACTACTAATAATAATTCAGTGTGCCATCAGTGTGTAACTGATCATGTCTCTCCATAATTTCCTGTCCTTTATAGCTCTTTTTTTACTATCTCTCTTAATCCTTGTTCTGCCAATCATTTCTTTTTTTTTTTTTTTTTTAATCATGTCACCCCAAGCAAGGCATTTTACTGCCACTGTTGTGCAGGGGGTTACATAGGAGGAATGTTATGAGAAAGTGACAGGGAGTGTCAGGAAGAGGGTAAGAGAAGGATGAGAGTGGGGTGGACAGAGAAAGAAGCATGAGAGAGATGATGCAAGTTAGTGAGACAGGAGATGACTATTGACTTTACATTTGAATTCTTGAAGATTGTATCTGTCAAGAAAGCAAGTAAGCAAAAGGGAATTCCACAGGTGAAAAGTGCAAGAAAAGAAGCTGCTGGAGTAGAATTTGCTTTTACAATTTATTGGTTTCACAGTAAAAGGGTGGGACCTAGTTGCTAATCTTGTGGCTCGAGTAAATTCATATATAGGGGGCACCAGTGAGCTAAGTTCATTGGAGCAGAAACTGTGAAAGTATTTGTAGAAGAGACACAGGGAAGCCACATTGTGCCGGTGAAAAAGCAACTTTATCTGAGCTGCCAAGTTGGGATCGATCACATTACAGATTCTCCGTTGGATTTCATCAAGGACACCTAGGTGGATAGCAGGAGCACCCGACCAGATATGGCAGCAGTATTCAATGCACAGGCGAATGGTAGATTTGTATATGTGCAGGATTGTTTCAGATGGTAAAAATCTTCCTGTCCCTGCACAGAGAACCGACCTTCTTAGCAACGGATTTAGCTATGGATTTTATATAGTCATTTAAACAAGCTTGTTAGGTTGGTTATACACTGCTTTCCTGTCTTGCTTTAAATATGTTCTGTGAGTATCAGATTTTTTAATCTCTCTTTATTATACGCACCAAAAAAATTTCAACTTTTTTTTTCTGATGCTGAAAGAAAAGTGTCCTTTGCATTTCAGTTTTCTTTAAAACTTTCTCATTGCTCTTATAGTCAATCCATGGTATTCTCAGCATTTTGTAGAACCATATTTCTGTTATTTCAAAGCTTTCATCATTGATGACAATGCCTAGTCATATTGGAGAACTGATATTACACAACAATTCATTACGCTTTGTTTCAAATGAAATTTTCCTGTTACTTATGCTATTCCAATGCATCTTCAGATTAGGATGGTTTCTGTCATTTTTTTTTTTTAAATACTTCCTAAATAATTACATTTTTGTACTTGCTTGATTTTGGGATCTCCAATTTGTAATTCACAGGTTTCTTTCTTTTGCTGACAACTATACACTTCATATTCTTACAATTAATGTTTAGTCTTTTCACATTTCTACTTTCTAGAGGAGTTTCTGGAATTTCCTTTCTAAGTCTAACAACATGGTCTCATCTGCATATATGTGAAGATGGTAGCTGTTAATAATGAATCTTGGTAGAACTTTTAATTCTCTCAGGATTGCTTCACTGGAAAGGTTGAATGAACTACTTGATGTAAATAGTTTAAGTGACTTTTTCTTTTTTACTACAGATTAATATGTATTGTGCATAAAATATGAATATTTGTTTGGGCTCATTAAAATACATGATTTAGTGTTAAGTATTTGATGTGTTTTGTGGTGCAGTGGATATTGACTCTAAATGACAAATCGGGGAGCCAAGTTTGAATTCTAGTTGAAATCCTCGCATTCACTTATGCACAAATACCCTTGGGAAAGGTATTAATCCATCTCTTCCCTCCAGTTATGGGTTAAATAGGACAGATTGGATTCTATAGCCTTGTCTAGCAACCAGTCTACTACAGAGAGCAATGGCAACCTACTGCGGGATAATCTTCTACCCAGTCAGTCATGTCTTGTTTGAGACATGATTGCCCAAAGCGTGTATCACGTATGGCATTTAACTGACTGGTTTGATATTCATTGATTTTCAACTCTCTAAAATACAAAATTCATACTTTATAGTGTTACCAGAATATTTTGGCCCCTCTATTCTACTGGCTTCTTTAGGTACACAAAATATCAGCAAAGAAAGAATGTTTTTACAGGCTGAATTTCTTAGTTCCAACAGCTAAAATCTGCCATGCTATTCAAATTAAGGCAAACCACTCATTCCCTTTCTATCATATCAAAATATCAGCAAAGAAAGAATGTTTTTACAAACTGAATTTTTTAGTTCCAACAGCTAAAATCTGCCATGCTATTCAAATTAAGACAAACCACTCATTCCCTTTCTATCATATTAGTGAAACCTAAGTTCCACTTGAGCGGCTTATGAACTGCTGCTTTGTGGAACCAACTCCCCCAAAAAATGCTTCCCAAATCACTACAATTTTAACCTGTTCAAATCTACGGTCAATAGTTATCTTCCCTATATATTCATATAAACTATGCCTCTTACTCTGTAACTCTTTACCTTGAATGGTTCCAGGCCTTGTATACAGTGAAGATCATTGAGGGACAGGGGACTAGAACATATCAAATTCATTTTGTGTAGCAACAGGAATGATAATGAATTTCACAATTATAAACTGTATTAAACAATTTATTGTAAATATAGTTATTTTGAAAAGTTTAAATTACATACACTACCTATAGATACCAGATAGAGATTATATATATATATAGATAAAATGAAATTTTATAGAAAGTTATGAAATGGTATTAACCAACATATTTAAATTTGTTTGAACATTATTTTTAATGGATACTTGTATTTAAGCAGATAGTGTTTTTGTTTTTTTTTCTATAATTAAACTGTGTATATATATATATATATATATATATATGTGTGTGTGTGTGTGTATATATATATATATTCACCGGCATGAATATTAGAGAAATCTTTTTAGGAAAATATCTATCTTCCAGCAGGATTCGAACCTATGACTCCCATATATAAGGAATGACATGAGATCATTTTTTTTTTTTACATGATTAATTCATTGAGGAACAACTTCAAAGCAAATGTAAAAATTCGAGAAACTGTTTATTTCTCTCTACATTTAAGTACTGGTGTACTTAAAGCAGCAAGAATTCATCCAAATAAGTTACATTAAATTTTCAACAAGATCTGTCTATTCAATTTTTTTATTAAAACTTCCATTTTTCAAATTGAAATTGAAGTTATGAATAAATTATCCAAAGTTTTTTTGTTTTTTTTTTAAATCTCTGCTATTTTCAAGTACTTTCCACTATCAAAGTCATTGTCAAGAACTGGGTTTTATCAGTATAAGCCACATTTGGTTGACTAAATTCTGGTATTTTTAGGCTGCTGGAAATGAAAAAAGAAAAGAACATATACCTGTAATTTTTACTAAAACAATGCAAGAATAGACAATATCTTTGCTTCAGTTTGGGTATTTCCAATGAATTGGCAGTAATTCTGACTGCATTATAAAATGCTGAAGACAATTTTAAAAATGTCTACTCTTGATGTTTTAACAAAGAAAGATTTTATCATTATTACAGGTCACTGACCAATCAGACAACTTCTTTCCTATTTGGTAGTTTAAAATAGGAAAAGCAACTAAACCTCAAATTTTGTGGCATTCAATTTGCCAGGAAGCTCAAACACCAAGAATGCATAAATGAACACAGCAAAAAGGACCCAATGCTTGTATGTTACTTCATTAGACATTTCAATTTATTTGTAAGATTTGGAAAATAATGGTATGTTATTAAAAAAGAGGGAGATATGCTATGATATTGCAAGATAGATAAAAACAGTAGTACACTATCATTACTCGTTCTGACTTGAGAGTATATCGAGGAAATCTCAGACAACTTCATTGAGAGCCTTATGTGAATGGCTGCTTTTGAATTCCTTAAAAGTTTCTTTCAGTTGAGAGAGAGAAAAAAAAGGTTTGAATTGGTGGTTAGGAAGGAGAAATGGCCCCAGAGAAAACAATAGCATGAATAATCATCTCTTACTGTGTAGAAAAAAAAAAATCAAGATGACATAAAAGAAAAGGCAGGAAGGAGAAAGAAATGGGTGAGAGAATTCCCGAGAAATAGATGGGGGAGGGGGTTGCCCCAAAAAAAAAAAAAAAAAAATATATATATATATATATATATATATATATATACACACACACAAGTAGATGTACCCAACATTTCTCTGGATGAAATGATTTCTTAAATATGTCCTTGGAATATATTATTTTTAGAAACCCTTATAAAATTTACCAAACATCTAGGACAACATAGAAAAGAAACTATCAATGCATATTTTTAAGTATTAATCTTTTACAAAAGGATTTCTCTGCATTCAATATTATTAGTTTGTTTTTTGTTTTGAATGAGTGGCATAAATGTAAAGATTTCTTTTGCTTTTAACTCTGGAGAATCCAACATACAGTTGAGTTGACCATGAGAAAAACTGGAATCTTAAGTGTAATCCAGCCACTGACTGTTTGACCTTGTAATTTGTTTATTGACATTGCAATTTTCAAACTTAGCTTTGCAGTCTCTTAAAATTGAATAGATCATCTTGTAGGGGTCAAGGGAATTTTTGGTATATAGACATCTACTTCTCTCTCACAACCAGAAAGAATTGTTACTTCAATAACATGAATCATCTTTCTTTTCAATATAAGTCTTGTGCAATTGCAGAGTTTTGGAGGATCAAGATTTCTAGTAGAATTATTGAAGAGCCAATTTTCAGATCTAGTCTATATGGTGCTAATCCAGATAACTCAAGAGAATTAAGGAATTCAGTTGGACAACTGAGTGCATCCAACTGGTTGATAACAGTATCAACAAATTTATAGAAGTGAGTTTCCAGGGATTATTTTCTAAAGTTCAAAATTAATTGAATTGACTGTGGTATTTTCTGATGCAAGAATAGCTCTCTCAAACAAATTTTGATATTGAGCATTGATATTTGGAAAGATTTTAGTGGTTAACTCCAAAGTTTATGATACTAAAATAAATATTGGTGATGAATCAATGAAACTTTCACTGTCAATTGGAACTCTTCCCTCTCAAAGAGTTGGCAAGTTTTCAGCAAATTGATTTTTTGATGTTATATCTCAATACAGGTATGCTCTCATATTAGTTGTCCATTTTAGGATTGTTACTGGTCTCTGTAAGATAAATGAGTTCAATGAAGCTCGAATTCCATCTGCCCTAGTACCTTTTGGAATGACAAGGAGGATTTTTTTTAAATCACCAGAGAGAAGCGTAGGTATTTCACCCATCAAAGAACCATTGTTCCTACTGTTCTTTAGTGTTTTATTCAAAACTTCAAAAGCTCTTTTTATGGACCATAGTACATTCATCCAAAACAATCATGTAACACCTTTCAAGAACTTGTGAAATTCCAGAATTCTTTGGTACATTGCAACATAAGATTTTTTATTCCTGTTCAAGTTCAGTGAAAGATTGAATGCTAAATGAGCTATCCTATCCCCAGGTAATACTATTGCAGCAATTCCTGATGAAGTAATAGCAAGTGCAATACATTTTTACTTCTTACCTTGATCTGTAGTAAGGCAGTAACAAATGTTTTTCCTGTCCCACCAGGTGCATCTAGGAAGAATATTCCACCTTTCTGGTATATAACATCTAGAATTGTACTATAAGCTATTTTCTGGTCGGGTAGAAGTTTTGTCCCATTTTCTTCTATGTAGCTTACCAATGAAGATATGAATGAAGTTTTGTCCCATTTTCTTCTATGTAGCTTACCAATGAAGATATGAATGAAGTTTTGTCCCATTTTCTTCTATGTAGCTTACCAATGAAGATATGAATGAAGTTTTGTCCCATTTTCTTCTATGTAGCTTACCAATGAAGATATGAATGAAGTTTTGTCCCATTTTCTTCTATGTAGCTTACCAATGAAGATATGAATGAAGTTTTGTCCCATTTTCTTCTATGTAGCTTACCAATGAAGATATATCAGATGCAGTTTCTTTGACAAATTCTCTTGTTAACTCATTCTCATTTACTCTTGCTATCTTTCAAAGGCCATAAGTGTGTAGATCAGTTCCTTCTATGGCTATGATTCTATTAACAATGTTGATTAATGCTTTATTATACAGTTCATCATTGTGAGAAACCTCAATATCAGGTAAATGCACTTGTAATTGGTGTTTGTAATCTTCAGCTAAGGTGTCCTTGTGTTTATCCCAAAAGATTTTTTTTTTACGGAATACTCTCTATGAACTAACTACAATATTTATTTACTATATTATAAATAACTATGAAAACAATATTGTTTTTACCCAAATTTATAAAAAAATGCCTGAACTATAGAAAAATTTAATAATTGCCTATTTTACAATAGCTGTTATGCATAACAGCTAGATCACCTTCCACCCACTTTGAAAATTGAAACAAGTAATCTAAAAAAATAAAAAAAATATGCATCTTTTTTTAATTTATAATTAGTTACTCAAGTGCTTATTTAAATTTTATAATCTTGCAAATATATAATTATTCTTGTGTAAAAAAGCTTTCATCACCTTGTTGGGTATGTTTGTTAAACACACAACTAATTTGGCAAAGTTTGTGCAAGCATCATATAAAACTAACCTCAAATAAATGCAGTTTTATCATTCATATCTATGAATATTTGTTTGGATCAGTTGTTAACATTCCACACTAATTCAAATTAATGGTTAAGAATGAAGCCCTCCCATCCCCATCAAGACTGGAAAGAGCAATAACAGCTACTGGACTTGAGAAACCTATTTAATTGATTTAAGAAAAAGATTTTATAAATTTCAATTGAAATCAGTACTGGCTGTTTGGTCAGTGAATGCCAAATGTTTCCTTTTGAGAAAACGGCTAATATTACAGGATACAAAATTTATGAATTTCCAAAGAAAACAAGGCTTTACTGGAGCTTTAAACATTAACCACAATTTTGCATAAAAGTTCGAAAAGATATTTTGAATGGCTTTTGTGGAAAACAAAGTTGGGTTATATAAACCATCAAATACAATAATTGCTTCTCACATCAATCAAAAGTCATTAAGTATTACTTTGACTTTTGTTTTATAAACCAAAAATAAAATTAAATATTCCCTTATTTATTATTCAGTGTTTTTTTTTTGTTACTATTATGACCCCTTATCTCTTGATACTGAGCACAAAAATTACAAAAACTACTTCCAGTAATGTGCGTTGTGGTGCAGTGGATGTCGGCTCGGAATGAGAAATCAGTGAGACAAGTTCAAATTCCAGTTAAATACCCTTGGGAAAGGGTGTTAGTCCATCTCTTCCTTCCAGTTATGGGTTAAATAATAGGATAGATTGGGTTCTATAGCCTTGGCTGGCAACCAGTCTCCTGCAGAAAGCAATGGCAACCTACTGTAGGATAATCTTCTACCCAGTCAGTCATGTCTCTTTCGAAACATGATTGCCCAAGCGTGTTTCACGTATGGCACTTAACTGACTGACTTCCAGCAATAACTTATTTTTCTCACCATTTGGTACAACTGAGTTTCACACACATGGCAATCATCAGGCAGGGATTGAAAACTGGCTCTTGTCAGTTTTCAATCCCTGCCTGATGATTGCCACATGCATGAAATCCAGAGTTAAACCAAACAGTGAGAAACAAAATGTGTATTTATTATGAATATAAATTTTAGCTGTTACTTTACGTTGAACACTATTTTATTACCACCAGTACTCACTGTGCATTATTTTATATATTTAAATGTGTGTGTGTGTGTGTGTGTGTGTGTGTAAATATTAGAGGATGAAACATGTTGGTAAAGAATAGTTTTCTTTTGTCTTATACACATGTAAATTTCATTTTTGTATCTTTCATTCATTCTTCCTTTCTTTCAAAGCTACAAGTGATTGAGAGAAAGAAAGCAAAAATAGAACATGAGGAGGAGGAGGTGGAGTCAAACAGGACTCAACGGATCTCAACATACAACAATCAGGATAATGATGACTGATCGTAGTGGGTGGAGTAGTAATTGTTTTTAAAGAGGTGCAGAAGAAGGTTTAATATAAAGAGGGGTGGCAGCAGTAGTTGGGAGTGAAGACAAACATATTGAATACTTAAATACAAGATCTATTTTATTTTACTGAGTTGGGGAAGTGGGTGGACAGGAATATTCATATACCAAAGCAATTTTCTATCATTGGTGATGCTTGCTCTTTGGTTGTTCACCACAGCGCAAGCAGAAATGAAGAGGAGAACTTTTGAAAGAGGACAGAAAGAAACTGGATGAAAAATCCAACTGCTGATACTGCTTCTCCAAAGTTGAGGAATGTTGATTTAAAGACGCCAAATAAAGACTACTGCAGGAGACAGACTCGAAAATATAAATAAATAAGACAGCAAGTTAATAATATACAATCATAGCAGAGGATAAAATAGACAAGTGTATTGATAATTGAGACATCAGTCATTATATGAGGAAAAACAAAGTAATAAACATTTGCTTATGCATATGCAATTTAAGCTAAATTTTCTGTACTTATTCATTAATGAATTAATTATATACTGGCTTGGTCATTTGATTAGAAATTTTTGTGAAATTATTTGGGGGGTGGGGGAAGGGTCATTTCAATATTTCATGCATACTTTTTTTAAATTGGAGGAGTGTTTGCAAAATATTTTTAGCTATATAAAAGAAAAGTTTCTGAAGATGTTATTTCAGTAAAAAACATTAGGCAATATCAAGTTTGAATACATGAAAAATTCATCATGAATCTTACCAAAAATAATTTAATAAAACTAAAAAAATATTTTGGAGGGAGTTTGTGCTTGCATAATTTAATAAATACGTGTTCTTTCAGATTGAACCCAAGAGAAAAATCTACCCTGAATAATATTGTGCTTCTTTTTTTAAAAATTTACTTGTGATTTTTAAGTGAAATTTTTAAATTCTTCTCATTGCTTTTCGTAACAAGTTTTTTTTTTAAAGACATCTTTGAAGAATCAAAGAATATTGAGTTTAATGTCATTTTCGAGTGAACCAATGTTTAAAAGCATTTTTTTCTTTTATTTTAAGAACTGTTAAATTATTTCTTGTACAGGAAAATGATCCAAACAAAAATAAATTTAGCTTAAACAAGGAACTTTCATTGTTTTTCAACCAAACCTGTATAAATGTGTTTGTGCATGTTGACAAGAGGTTCAATTTACCTACAGATTACCTATTCTTTTCCTTTTTTGGAACAGATAGCAATCTAATTAGAGGTTTAACACTGAATTCTTTCATGTGGAAAAATATTTTACTCATTAATATTCATTGAGACTAGCCGAATATTTATAGAGACCAAGCAGTAAATGTGAGCACAGTTAGATAGTAAGTAAATCCAGGTCAATAGTGGTGTGTGTGACAAGCCACATGCCAGACAGCAATATCAAGGCATTAAATGTTTATCACTGGCAAAAATCTGAAGGGAGCAGTGGAGAGGAGGAGGGATTTTGTAGCAGAAAACTTGCTCTATCCAACAGTCTTATTCTTTAACTGCTGCAGTACTGTAAAAATGAACACGATACATTACTTTCAGAGCGTGTGTGTGTGAAAAGCCAACAGTGTATACATGTTTACACAAGTACTCACCTTCCTAGGAATAAATGTTTGCAAGCTTTTCAAAAACATTAAATGAAAATATAGCAAATTTTGAACTATACATTAGTTTTTCTAACAAATTCTCAGGCTTAGCCAAAATATAACCAAGCATTCATTTTATTGGGCATTTTTGCCTTCTTTGTCAGACTGAGAATTTTTCATCGCCTTTTTACATATAATAAATATAACAACTAGATTTGATTACGGGTTTCACCTTTCTAGGCTACATGAGATCAGAAAACCAAAAGGTGTTTGTGTTTAAATAATGACTCATTAGTGCTTTTCTTGCTAAGCTGGCATTTCTTGGGGTGAAAAAAGAAATGAAAATTTAAAACATTTTTTTTTTAAAAAGCCATAATATTCTGTATCTTTTCTTTATAATTCTTAGTTCATGTCAAAAGTAATTTATATATTGTCCCAACTTTTCTGGATAGAATTTAAGGTAAATCCTCATCTCATTTTCAGAATGGCTCAAAAGCAAATTCATAATGCCTTTTCTGAAATGAATTTAAGATAAATCCAATTTTTCAGAATTAAATAATATTTTATACACACACACACATACATAAAGCCTGTCTTGTTTTGTATAAGAGAAAAGAGAATAGAGACAGATGCAAAGAGAAATTGTCATAAGAATGGAAAAATTAATCAATAATCCTTAGTCTTATATTGCATTTAAAATATCAGATCTGTTTACATTTGTTCTGATTATTAATTAGATGCTAGTTGGAAACAAGTTGTAAAATGAAACAACAAATATAAGAAAGAATAGATAAATTGAAAAGACATTTATCTTAGCATTATACATCATCCTTACCTAAAAAAGAGAAAAAGAGAAAAAAATTTGAATCAATTGAATAAGAAAAAAAAAAAAAAAAAAAACAACTATGATCAGCCAATAATAATTTATTCAGAGATCAATATTATATATATGATGACAGATCAATAAGTTTGTAATCGAACAGTGTTATTAGCTGTATTAGGATTGAAACTTTTACTAGATAAGTTTATGCTATTAATGGAAAAGCATTTTTAAACAAATTAACAAGGGAATGATGTTAAGATTTTTTTTTCGTGTGTTAAATAAATGCTTTCTTTTTTTTTATGTACAGGCTACAACTTTACTGATGTACGTACATTACACCCACAAGTTATGTTCAATACTTCAACTAATAAAATATATTATATTTGGCAATGCAATGTGAAAATTGCCCAGCGTAACTGTGTTTTTTTCTCGTCTTTTGTTTATTTTTACTGAATTTTTATAGGGGAGAGAGAGGGAGTATAGAATTATGTAAAAAAAAAAAAAAAAAAAAAAAAAATAATATGACAGCTAACAAATTAGTGAAAAGAGAAGTCAATACAAAAACAACAGTATTAGCATTATTATTAATAATCATTAATATTCAAATACTGAAAATGTATATAAAGATTGCTGAGTTAAGTAGCATTTGTTGATTATTTTTCATTAATATTTGCAGACATAAGACAAATTCTCAGAAATTCTTTTGTAAAGTAATATTTTAGAACTGGAGTCTATCAATATTTTTTTTATTTTTACAGAATATTTCCAACATACACAGTGCTACTTGAATGTTTTGCTAACTTTTGGCTTCTAATGGCTTTCTTAAACAAATACTTTTGAGAAGGATAGGAATACACTCTTCACTAACTTGCTAGATATCTTGAAGGGGGTGGGGGTATTCACTGGTATGCTACACTTACTCACCTATCTCATTTTACTGTTCCAGTCTATGTGAAACTAACCAAACGTATAGGTAATGGGAGGCATAAAATGGAACAAACTGTGTGTGTGAAAAAGAGTGCCAAATGTATAATAGAGCTTTTTTATATATATATATATATATATATATATATATATATATATGATTTTTTTTTTTTAATTTCCTCATGGAGTGGTTTCAAAAGATATGTTAAATGCTTGATGAGACATGGGAACAAAAGTCAACTTGACAAATAAACTGACAGATTAAGCTGTTTAGATTCCATGAACTTTTTTTTGCTAGCATCTTAGGGATATGCATGTGTGCAGTTTAAATTTTTTTATTATCAACCAATTCCTTGAAAAACAAAAACAAAAAAAAACAACTGCCAAAATTTTGTATTTTAATGCACTGACCATATCTTTTAATTAGTCTTTAGCTACTGGTGTGGTTGCACAAGTCAATATTTGTATGTCTAAAATAGAGCCCAAATTAAAGAATATACTTAAAAAATAAAAAAAATATAAAAAAAAATTTACAAACTAGTCATTATTATCTATTTTACACTTCCCAGATGATTGTTAACCTTATCGTATTAAGAAACGTAATAACATTAACAGACAAGTCATAAATGATGTATGGAGTTAAAAATAAGACAGGAGGAAGGCTGGCACCAAGTTTCGCTCACTCAGCCAGGTATGACATTGGAATTACGTCAACCCAAAACATCAGTACAACTAAAGTCAGTGCCACACTGACTTTAGATGCTGAATGAAAATAAACAGATTTAAGATTTAGTTTTGTTTTCCAACAACTTTTCTTTTTTAATTAAAAAAGAAATGAAGATGAAAATTAGGTTTACAATAAAAATTCTATGTTTATTGCAGAAACTATTTTTGCAGTAGTAGCCATATTATCTTATGTACACAAAATTTGAATAATTAAAAAATGTAATACATTTTTGACATCATTATGAGTCATGTAATGTGAAGTTTTCCTTTGAAATGACAAAATTTCCTTGTAAACAAAAAAGTATTTTTTATTGTCTAATAAATACTTCAGCATTCTCGAGAAGTGAAAAGACTTAATTTTCATTCTTGAACTACAATGCTACATATCAAATGGGTATTTTCTATGTGAGCTTAGATGCAGCACAAGGCCAAAAGCATGAGGCACCCAGTGAGGATCAAACTCACTATTCAGTCATAACAGATATAGTAAAATCAACTTGCTAACCATTACACGACTTCAAGGTGCACTAAGTGATTTTCTAAGTGTAGCTTAGATGTTGCACAAGGCAAAGTGTGAAGCACTGAGTAAGGATTGAACTCCTTACTCGGTCATAATTGTTTTAGCAAGACAAGCTTGCTAACCATTACATCACGTCTAAGTGCCCTCTTTCTACATATCAAATGATTCTTTATGATGTCATGATGGAAGCAAACTGTTGATTAAAAATTAAAGTTTATAACATTCTAATAAAATTAAATTTGAAGTAATGGCATTTAAAAGGAAGAAAGAAAACAGTCAATTACTCTCATATAAAAATTTGCGCTGAGACATGCTTCCTCAATTGCTAAAACCATAACCTCTTACATTCATACCTCAATTCAATAATCCTCTACCTTGAGTGGGTCTTTAGCCTTGTATTAAGTGAACAATTAAAAATTGCTTACACAATTCAGAAAATAGTGAATTTTTACTAATAAAATTTATTGTAGCAACATCCAAAAATAACAAAATAACCCTTTCACATTTGTGTTTATATCTTTTAATCCAATTAAAAAAAAAAAAAAAAAAAAAAAATTATTTTTAATAAGTGATACTTAAAAAGAAAAAAATGTAGCTATAAGATTAAGAGGATCAGTAAAATTTAGTTAAAAGCAATTTTTTTAAAATTTTATACCAAATTACTATTTGCATTAAAGAAAATATTAAGGGATTTATTATTAAGGAATCATGGTGCAGTTACTTTGGGGGTCCAGAAAATGAGATTCTCTTAACAATAATAGTCAGTCAGTATGCGATACATGCTTTGGGCGATCATGTCTCGAAAGTGACATGACTGACTGGGCAGAAGATTATCCCACAGTAGGTTGCCATTTCTTTCTGCAGTAGACTGATTGCCAGTCAAGGTTATAGAACCCAATCTGTCCTATTATTTAACCCATAAGGAAAGAGATGTATTAAATCTTTCCCAAGGTTATTTGTGCATAAGTGAATGCAAGGAATTCAACTAATTATAGACATATACTGATACTCAAGATCCAGAAATATCTTTAGACTTCACCAAATCGAAAAGAACTTGCCAAATAAAAAAAATATATTTGATTCTTTTATTCATCTTAAAAAAAAAAAAAAAAAAAAAAAAAAAAAAAAAAAAAATCAAGAACACTTCCTTTCAAAAATGATAAAACATTTACTTTTTGAGGAAGGTTTGCTATTGTTGTATCGTCAAGGTGAATGATAGAAAAGCATGAGTGCTCGATATATTTATTCAGCACAGTATCCGGTGCTAATGGGTACATAGAAAAAATACAGAATAAGTTACAAACAATTAACAAGACAAACTCACAAGCAAGAGAGGAGGGTCTAAATAGCGAATAACTGACAAGGAAAATCAGTCCAAATATAAATCTACTTGTCCCAAGCTTATTAAAAAAGACCATTTAAATACATACTCTTAGACTCTTTCAGGCTATGAGCCAATCCATCAGTTAGAATGCTGAAAGGGTGCTAGCTATGCTACAACAGTTATTTTAGCAAAAATAAACTTATTTGACAACAGAAAAATCTTCTTAGATACAAAATTTACATAACCACAAGATCTAAATCTAAACTTATTTATAAATGGAACTTTGTCTGTGTCTGTGTGTGTCGGTTACCTATAGACTCCGAAACGTCTGAACCGATTTTCTTGAAAATTTACACAGTTGTATTATAAGCGTCTGCAAGTGTTCTTAGCTAGGTTTTGTGTCGAGGTACCCCAGATAAATATCGAAAATTGATAATCGAAAAAAATCAGGTTATAGAAGGAGTGGTCCGATTTTAATCAAATTTGATACACTCAAAGACATAAGAAACGATATTCAGAAGTTTCAAGGTTGCAGTTCTTACAATAGTGCAGAAAAATCGATAAGATATATCCTTGGATGACTTATTTGACTCCGATATTGGAAATCAATACCCCGATATCCTACCGGGTGTGATCAAAATCAGTTTTTCAGCCCTTTTATTTTAGTTTTTGCTTCAGGTTTGGCTCTAAGTAGGTATAATTGTAGTTCTTAGTCTCAGCCATGATACCATTTACTCAGAGGACTTATTTAGCCTTCAAAATTCAGTTTATGACGAAAAAAAACTTATTTTATATCGATACCAGGAAATCAAAATTTGACTTACATCCATTCGTTCTTCTTTCAGTCTACGGTTTCACTTTAACTGGAAACAACTATTGCTTTTTAGTCTTTCGTGCCAACGTCCAAAGAGTCTGAGCTCCAGGACCATGGATTAGTTTTAAAGCTTTCATTACACCCAAGCAATGCCAGGCTATACTGCTAGTAACTTATAGTTGGCAGTTTTTATTATGACAACAACTGCAAGTTATCTCATGCTTGATATTTTCTGATACATTTTCATCTTTGGGTACCAACAACTAATTTATTTGCAGTGATACTTTTAATATGAAAACCATGCCAAGACTTCAGCTGTGTAGAAGTCAAATAACTTACCTTTTAACATGGTGGTCTTCTTTTGTCTCCTTGTAGGAAGGTGAACATTCAAGATTGTGAGACTCACCTTCCTACAGGGAGACAAAAGAAGACCACCATGTTAAAAGGTAAGTTATTTGACTTCTACAAGCTGAAGCTATAAATCAACTCATTAAGAAAAAAAAAAATAAAAGTATTGTTTAAGTTGGCAGTTGAAGTCAGATTTTGTAATTGATCTCTAGGGTAGCCAACTCTTGTGTTAACAGATAAACATTTGACAAGTTTTTTGTTTTTTTTCCTGTACAGTAAAGAAACATTTTAATTTCCCTAAAATGTTTTAAAAATCTCTTCCACTTTTCTTCATCCAAAGCTTACAGATTATGCAGAAAAGGATGTTTGCTTTGATGCCACAAGACAATTAGGCAAGATATATAGGTGTGGGGGGGGGGGGACAAAGTTTTTAAAAGTGTCTGTATATACATTGTGTGTGTGTGTGTGGTTAAAAAAAAAAAAATACTATAGAGGGAAAGCCTGTTAGAACAATTACCATGACAGTAGTTATAAAAACCCATTATGCTACAAAAGTTAGTCAATATAAAAAGATATTTAATAGCTGGAACTAATTTGACAAAAAAAAAAAAAAAAAATTATGCTATATTTAATGGTATATCAATAAGATCCACTATGTAGGACTTATATATGAACAAGATATCATATATATATAATAATATCTCCCCACAAGTTTCATATTTTGGATGAGCCTTTTTCTATACTCTAATTGTATATTTTAATAAAATATATGATCCTTGCTTGTCTTTTTTCTTGAGTATTGATAAAATTGTTTAAGAAACAAATTGTAATGCATTTCCCTTAATCTGATTTAAAATTAAAATAACCTAGAGAAATCCTTATCTTAATGTCCTTGACTTAGTGTTTATGTTCGGTTAAAATTTATCAACCATCCAAAAAACATTTTTTATAGGTCCATAGCATCAACCATTTGAAACAAAGGTAAAAATGAAACCCTAAAAAACAGTACAATTGTATAACAAATTATAGGGGTACCAACTTTCAGTTTCATATTTTCTATGATTTCAGCATAAATTGTTCAATAAAAATGTTTTAACCTTAGATAGAAGTTTGTTCAAAAAACAAAACTTCAGTTACATGTTAAAAATTCTTAAACTGCCTAACTGGTCTTCTCATGTCATGAAAATAACCAATGTTAAAAAAAGGGGGGGGGGGATTTTAAACAGCAATACCAATATTCCTATACCAAGAATGGATTTGGTTACTGTATAGAAATAATCTACTGAATACTAAATCTCAGGAAAACTAATTTGGATGCTGTATCTGACATATTTTGTAAGTGACAGTTTTTGTTTTTTTTTTTTGTTTTTTTCCATTTTGGCATTTCAGCTATTTCTAGGCTCTTATGAAAATAAAAGTACATAAGATGCACTTAGCTGTTTATATTTTTGTAAACTACAGTAAATATTGACTATTGTCACCAAGTTTTAAATTTGTACATGCAAATTCCTTGAAGCCATGAAATCAGAAATTTATTGAAAGCCTTAGCAGTTAAATTTCAAAATGTTCCAATTTTAAAGCTATTAAAAACATATAGGTCTAATATTTGAGAGTTTTTAATAAATTTGATCAAAGAACCTCTGTGAATTTTTCCAGATTTTTCTGAGAGGTTCATCTGTGGTCATTGCTAGACTTGATATGGAATAACCCTTTGTTAATATTCTTTTTTTGAAATAGGGGAGAGTTTTGTATACATTCAAATATAAAAACTAGTTTTATTAGATACCAAAAATTCTTGATCTATATTTAAAATAGCACATTTCAAAATTATATATCAGTATTTAATTTCAGTAAAATAAACAAGAATGACAAAAACAAAATTAAACACTCAAAGTGACAAAGATAAAGCAACAATTTATACTTGTTCATTTCCATGAGAATGAAAATCTAAGAATTGCTTATTAAACAAAAAAAAAAAAAAAAAGCAAACAACAAAAACAACACAAATCAAAAAAATAACTGACAATATTTTACACAATAATAAATTTAATATTATTAGTCTATAAACAAACATTAACATGACAGCATAGGCCATCCAAATAAAATGAGGAATAGACTAAATAATTAGGTTGATGACTTTCTGCAACAACCAACTTCCATAAGTCAAGTGATCCACAGACTTCTCACCCATGATGTTTACAAACATAATAGAATGTGTTTGAGGGATAAAACCATAAAAAGTAACTGAAGTTAAGCAGTGTTGGAATGTCACTAGTATGCTGGAGGTTACAGGGAGTGAAAGTGAGAGAAAAGACTGAGTATAGGGAGAATTGAGGAAAGAACAAAAGATAAATGAGACTGAAAAAGATAGATGGCAATTGATGTTACATTTAATTTTTGAAGATATAGTTATCAGAGACACAAGTAAAATGGAAGAGAGTTCCATGAACAGGAAGTGTGAGAAAAACTGTTGGAATATAAGTGGTGGTTGTATTTAACTATTTCAACAGTAAAAGGGTGGGACCTAAATGCCAATCTAGTAGCATGCTTAAATTTATGTAGCCAGGGCACCAGGGAAAATTCTCATCAAAGCAGTTGCCATGAAAATATTTGTACAAAAGACAGGGAAAGCACATCACAGTGAGAAAGCGATTGAGGTTATTTATTGCTGATCTATAAGCTTATAACTGTAGAATGACGGTCTGTGGTGGGAGATAAAAAAAAAATGATGTACAGTAAACAAATGTACAAGTCACAAATAATGTTTTGTTTGAAAAATTTGAGTAACATTATCCTGCAACAATATTTTATAACTATTTATATAAAAATAAAAAATGAAGTAATTGTGTAACTTCAAAAAGAAAATCTGTGTTGCCACAACAATCAATTGAAGCTTAGATGATAAGAGATCCATACCCTAGATAGTACCTCCCAAAAGTAAGGTCAGAGTCAAATAACACATAAAATAGGAACTTAAAAAATAAATAAAAAAGACTAATATTGTCATTGTGGGAGTGGCAAAAATATATTTTTAATATTTTTCTTTTATGCAAACATTTTAAAGCAGTTTATACAAAGGTTTTCCTCAAAATTTTTATTGCAAAAATAAGTACTGGCATCAAGAAGATCATTTGGCTGTAAAAATACATGTAACATTTTCTTATAATTTATTGTATGTATATATTTTTTTTGTTTTTAAAACAACCAAATGCTGGTCTTCATGCCAACTTTCATTTTTGCAATAGAGGAAACAATATTAAATAGAATTTTTATGATTTTTTTTTGTTATTAAATGAACAAACAGCAGCATTGTCAACATTATTTTTCATCATGTATATTTTTAATTCAATGATACCCTTAATATTTCTACAAATTTGTTACAAAAACCTTAAAATCGTTCAATGCATTACCAAATTCTGAAAAGTTCAAAATATACTTTTTAGGGTTTATAAAGTCAATGGATTTTTTTTTGTCACCAAATTTATTTTACTGCTCAGCCTAGCTTAGGGTTTGTCCAGACTTATTTGCAGGGAATATATTATTCCAAGGTCTTATTTCAAGTTTGTATGTGGATATGCTTGTGTGTACATCATTCATACATAATGGACATACATACGTCCATGCAAAGTTACATGCAGTGTGTTACGGACAAAGAATAGATCAGCTCTTTTCTATAAATGTAGATTTGATGAAGCAGTGTCAGCCATTATTCATTTTTGATGAGTACTTCTTTGAACTTAATTTTAGTTGCTTTTCATTGCATTTACTCAAACCATTAGTTGATGACTTAATAAATACCAGGGATTAGAAAGAAAGACAAGATAGGCTTCCCAAAGTCAAAGGAATAAAAACTAATGTCTCACCAATTTTAGTCACAGTAAAAAGCAACTAAAATTAAGATGAATTGCTTGGTGCTTTCACCAAAATAGCATAATATCTTCTAAGATGTGCGTCTGTGGTGCAGTGGATATCCATCTGGAATGGGAAAAAAATCAGAGAGCCATTTTGAATTTCAGTTGAATTTGTTCCATTCACTTGCACACAAATAACCTTGGGAAAGGTATAAATCCGTCTCTTCCTTCCAGCTATGGGTCAAATAACAGAACAGATTGGATTCTATAGCTGTCATGGTGTCATCACCCATACGACGATTGAATTTTTCCAATAACTACATATACTCTTCAAGAGAGATAGGCAGAGATAGAGTGAGATAGCCAGCACTACTATCATACTACCATTGCAAGTCCCAGTTCGAGGATTGAATTACAATATTACTACCTAACCCATATTATCATTCTACTAACAGAGTTCCAAGTATTGTATTTTACTGTTTAATATATATATATATCTCGTTATTTCCTATTTTGGTTGTTGCATTATTTCTTGCTGGACTCTTAACCGGGTCCACAACAATAGCCTATAGTTGACAACCAGTCTATCACAGAAAGTAATGGCAACCTACTGCAGGAAAATCTCCTGCCCAGTCAGTCATGTCTTCTTTTTTTATCACATATGGCACTTAACAGACTGACTGATATTTTAGCATGTTTTTTTTACCTCTTAGGAGTTACAGAAAAATAATGTAAAAAAAAAAAAATCTTTGTCTTAAATTTTAAAATTAAAGAAGTTTTCCCAAACACGAACAAAGCTAACTTGAATTTGTGGAGAGATCTGGTTATCAGCCAGACAAGCAAATAACTGATACCTTCTTTTTGTTAAACAACAAACATCACAAGTAAAATGGGTTCCATGCTGCTTGTTCCTGTGTTTATTCATTTTTGTATTTACATGCGAATCTATGTAAGTGCAGCATGAAGAAAAAAAAATATATGCCTCTTATGTAAAAGGAAGCAAATAGGCAAAGTACTTTCGACAGGATGTTAGGAAATTATACGTCAGATCAACCAAACCTAATTTGTTACTCATTCCCAACAAAAAAAACATTTGTGTGGGAGAATAGGAAGTAAGGTCAGTAAATAGACATTAATTTGGAAATTTATTGAACAACTTTGGTAATATGGCATAAATTCTAGTTTCAACAGATTCTTAACTTGTTAGAGAAGAATGTATGTCAATAATGCTCAGTTTAGAATAAAATATTTAATTACTCTTTTTTAAGTATATATCTGGAGAAGTAAATTTTCTTTTATATTTAACATTATAACATGCCAAATAAATTTATAAGTTTGTTTTTTTTTTTTAAACCATTTTTTGATTTAGTCACTTTTGCACAGACAGCATCAGAATGGCCAATTGTTATAACATTAACAAAGCTAGGAGGTGAAAAGAGCAAAGAACAACTGTAATTGGAAAAAAACATTTAAAATGTAATATTATTTCATGGACATAAAAGTATGATGGTGGAATAATGGAAAATTAATTATGAATTCCACAGTGTCTACTGTCTTTGGCTTCCTCAGGTTAGAATGAAAGAAAACTATGTGAGGAAAAATGCCTTGGGTTCTCGGAGGATATTAGGTTACATTATCGCCAATGTACAGACAGAATTTATGATAATTAACAATAGATATAACTTAAGATACAAATTAAAGACATCAAAATGAAACAAATGTAGAAATTTGACTATCTGGGAAGTGTTATAACAGATGATGAAAAATTTAATTTAAAACAAAGAAAAGTTAATATCAGTCCTATGTGACAGTGAATGCGAGACAATTTCCTCACAGATGAGGAAACAAATGTGATTCTACAGAAGAATACTGGATACTATTCAGAGAATTTATGTAACTAAGAAATTACAAAAAAAATAGGGAAAAAATGCTTGAAATTAGAAAGAGTTGAAATTTCTAGAACACAATGAGAAAAGAGGGTATGGAGAATTTGATACTCACAGACCATATTGAAGGCAAGAAAAACAGGAATGCAGTAAATAACTTACCTAAGATGCTTATGTAAATAAATGGTTAGCAGACTAGAGAGTGTGAGGGATGATGAAAAGACAAATTTTACTAAAAGCTATAAAATATAGGGAGTTATGGAGAACAGTTATTGTTTACATACTAAAAAGACATAGCACATAGATAAATTATAGTTTTTGGTATGATATTAAGCCAATTCTTTTCCCTTCAGCTATGGCATAAATAGCAGGAGAGTTCTATAGCCTTGGTTGGCAATCGATATACCACAGAAAGTAATGGCAGCTTACTGCAAGAAAATCTTCTGCCCAGTCAGTCATGTTTCTTTCGAGACATGATCACCCAAGCATGTATCACATATGACACTTAACTGACTAATATTTGAGAGAAAGAGAGAAACAAAAAAAAAAATTAACAGAGGTTTACAGGAAGTGGTGAGTGTTTCAGGCTTGAATGCAATTTTCAGGTCATGAAGATAGTATTCAAGCATAAACAAACTGTCCCTGTTGAGGGTTGACCTCAGTGTCAGACAGGCACACAAATTTCAATGTTAGATAAGAATTTACTAGATGAATCCAAGAATTTTCTAAAACAGACAGGGCATGGTGAAAAGGCTCCAAATTTGATAAAAACAGATGCTATTAAGAGGAAAGATCAAAGTATTTATTTTTTTTGCTAATTTTTTAAATTTTTTTTCTTTTCTGCATCAGTGGGTGAGCCAAAGATTAGTATGGGGAATTTAGCATCTTTTCTGCCATAAAAACATACAAATTTAAAAATCTTTGCAAAAAAATCAAATGATTATCAGATTTTAATGAAATTTTCAGGACTTAGTCACAAATAAATTAATTTTTTTTTTTACATCTGTTACTCAATTTTAGAAAATTTTGAGAAAATGAAATGCCAGGATATTTGTATTTATATTAGTTAAAAGCAGGAGTCTTTAAAAAATTTAAATCAATTTGTTTTTGTCAAACAGAAACACCATTTAACAAAAATCTGCTCTGAATCATAAAATGAAAATGCAATAAAACTATGACATTATTTCATTAGAAAAGTTTTAAATTGCTTTTTTATTGATTGCCATTAGTCGATCTTTAAATTACATGTTATCTATTTTAGCTGTTGCTGAAAGTCCTCAAGTGATATGATTTCTGCTATCTGGTACAGTAAAGATTTGCTGTCATTAGTGATTAAAAAGAAACTACATTAACATGATCAAACAGTTAAATGTCATCGGCAACCATGTCTCAATTCATGACTGGCAAGGTAGAAGACTTCCCCACAGTTGGCTGCTAATTCTTTCTGTAGTATATTAGTTGCTAATCAAGGTTATAGAACCTAGTCTGTCCTGCTATTTAACCCAAAGCTGGGGTGAGAAGATATGGATTCATACCTTTCCCAAGGGTATTTGTGTGTAAGTGAATGTAGTCAACCTGACTGGAATTCAAACTCGGCCCTCGAATTTTTCATTACCCATTTCACCACACTGCATGTTGGATGATACTTTAGAAAATAAACAAAATGTTTGAATGCAAATGTTAAAGCACAACAGTATTAAGTCAGATGAAAAAGTTCTCACTTTATATTATCACACAAGTGAATGTAATAAAAGTTTGAAAAACCTAAGTTTTACAGTTTATAGATCCTTCATATATATTAGCTAATGTTTAATTCACCAAAATTCTGAAAACTGTAAAATGAATAGGCACAGAGCTTGTATGACAATCATTTTAAAAAGAGCATTGCTTGAAATGACCAATACCAATATATAGTCAGATTCTAAAAACCAAGATCTTATGGTTCACAAAAATTATTCAGTTTTTGAATGTATGTTAAAAAAAAAAAAAAATCAAAAAGAATTTATTTTAGCCAATGTATTTTGTTCTGAGAAAATTTATCAAGATAAATACAAGGATTTATTTTGTATCAAGTATTTATAGACAAGAGTAAAAAATGTTTTTCATGAAATATTTTCCTGAAAAAAGTCTAGGTACATTATGGGGGGGGGGGATGCTTTTTGACAATTTTGTTTATTAGACATTAAATTGAGTAAAAAAAAAATGCTCGAGAATTTTTCATTTATTTGACATTAAATTATGTCACAGTGCATCCTCCATAATTTACCTAGACTTTTCAGCTAACCTTATGAATATTTATGAGTGTTTCTTAAATTTAAAAATCTTGAAAACTAACATTTTTGATCATCTACAGATATTTCTTACAAAATAAAATCATATATATATATATATATATATATATATATATATTAATTTTTAGGAGAGTTTTGTAATTTGCTTGAAGTATTGTGCATATAAGGTGTATGGGTAGGTGTTTGAAGGCTATCACAATGCATTTAGTGTAATAAAGATAAAGAAGGTGTTAAGTATTACCTATTTATTGTTCATTAATATTTTGAGATCAGAATCTCATCTTCAGAATGTTAGGAGAGCTTGATTTTATGTCTGGCCACTGTTGGACCGTGCCTTTAAACAACTGGTCCTCTTTCACTGCTACTGCTGTCGTTAATTGTAGTGAGTGCGTGTATGTATGTGCGTACCTGTACTTTATTAGGTACTTCCATAAATTGTGAACTTTACAATTACTTTAACAAAATCAGGAAACTAGTAATTAAAAACATAGAACTTACTTTAAATTTTGAAGGGATGATTTGCAAAGCCCGTTGAACTTTTAAATGTACAAAGGAAACACGGAAATGAACTGAAAGCATCGTTCATGGCCAAAAAAGTTTACATAAGGGTTTTCCTCCACCTGTAAGAGGCACAACCTTTGAAACAGACAACCTTTTAAAAATATGGCTCTTATGAGATTCTATACTTCAAAAAGGAGGAAAGTTCAAGTAAAAAGAAATTTTAAAAATCTTAATGACACATGTAATGATACATAATTTGTATTAAGCTTTTCAATTTTCAAATATAGTCTTTACTGAATTAATAACCAAGTGATTGGAAGAAATTTAAAAGATGTTTGAAACTTTATAAATGATCATAATTAGCAAGAAAAAATTATTAATCAAGAATTTTTTTTTCTGGATATGATATATTATTTATAAAATAAAAAGTTTATTGAAATTAAAAATGGAGTAATTTTAATGCATTTTTTATTTTACTATTCAAAGATTTTCACAAAAGTGGTTCTGTAGAAAAGAATTTACATGATTTACATTCTTTAAGGAGCCCTGCATTTAACTAACAAAACAAAATTTGTGATCAGTATTGAATTTCTAAAAATTAATTAAAAAGTTGGGGGGGGGGGGGGACAACTGTAAAAAAAATATATATAAATATATATCTTCTAAACAAGGTTTTCTAAAAATAATTGCATAACTTCATTTGTGAATAAGTCCTGAAAGTTTTATTAAAACCAGACAATTATTTGATTTTTGCAAAAATTTACAAATTAATGTGTCTTTCAATGAAAAAAAAAACAACAACTTACGTAATATTACATTTGCCATAGTAGTAACCTTCTAACAAACAAACGGATGAGTCGTTAACAATAAAAAAAATTAAATTAAAAATTTGAACGTGTTCGGATTAAAAATTTTGAAAATAAACTTTGCATTCCCCTTAAAATAAGCAAAGATTTTGATGATAAAACTTTGTTTTTAAGTTGGGACCCTTTTAAACATCATGCTATGCTGTTTTTCGGTGAATGAGTGGCGGTACCTAAGTCAATTCGATCAGTTAGTGACACTGACTTTTGTTTCAAGTTAATCACTTATTGCAACGATGCTGTTTGTTTAAAGTTTAGTGTTTTAGATTTTTTAGCCATTTTTTTTAAAACTAATAATTGCTAAGAATAAGGAAAGATGCAATATAACAGTCCTCTTGTGCAAAGTTTTGAAAAAAAGGGGGGGCACATGCAGACTTAAAATGAATATTCAAATATTTATTCCGAAAAGCTCAAGCTGAATTTGTTATAAAATAATCAATGAAATGTACTTATTCCATAAATCTTTTTTTCTTTTTTCTTTGTATAAGTGCGTAGAGGCTACTTTTTTTTTTGTTTTTTTTATATTTATTCTGTACCGTTTACCTTGCATTCACTTACGCACAATACCCTTTGGATAGGTATTAATCCGTTTCTTCCCTCCAGTTATGGGTTAAATAACGGGACAGATTAGCTTCTATAGCCTTGCATGGCAACCAGTCTACCGCAGAAAGCAATGGTAACCTACTGCGGGATAATCTTCTGCCCAGTCAGTCATGTCTCTTTCGAGACATGATCGCCCAAGCTTGTATCACGTATGGCACTTAACTGACTGACCATTTATGGGCTGAAATGCCGAAAAAAGTAAGGTCCAAATACAAATAAAGCTCGTTTCATGAGTTACGTTTTCATATAGGTCCCAAGTAACTATATTGTCTTAAAAAAAAAAAAAAAAAAAAAAAAGTAAACTTAAAGTTTGTAAACACTGTGAGTGTGATTCTTTTTCATTAAGTCATAGAAAAAATATGAGGATTTGAATTCTGAATTTTAAAAAAAAAAATAGTCGTTATTTCACCCTGGTAGACACTAAATTTTGAACGCAATTTTATTCATATGATAATGTTTTGTTTTTTAGCGGTACAAGTACGTTTAACCCATAGCTGGGAGTCAGGAAATCCATACCTTTCCCAAAAAACGGTATTTTGCGCGTAAGTGAATATCCACTTAACCCATAACGAACCCACCTAGAATTGAAACTTGGCTCCCAGATTAACAATTTCGGGTCATTTACAACTGAATACAGTACACCTCTTACACATCCAAGTGGTCACTCATAGATACTGACCAAGCTCGAAGTTGCTTAACTTCGGTGACCGTACGGGAACCGATGTTTCAATGTGGTATGGGCGTAGGCCCCATAATTTGAGAACACATCAGCTTTTAGTTTTAAATGAATTCAACCTACTTTTTTGGGCAATTTACAAGGTAGATGAATATTTTTTGTCAAATCAAATTTGGCAACCGCCGAGGCACACAAGTTTTGGATTAAATGAAAAGTAATACAAGAAGAAGAATGTCAATTTACTCGTAAACCATGTTACTCTTTCTTTAGCAAATGAACACACCCACAATGTCACAAAACATGAAATACTCAACTCAATAATTGCTTTGTCGATTTAAAAAAAAAAGTGTTTCTATTTTAAACACGATTGCTTCATAAATATTTTGTTAATTGCAATCTGAATGTTAGAAATACGCATGTGAGTAAGGATTTACTTTAGTTTTAAATCTACATTCGTTTTAAGTTTAGATCGGAAATCGCAATTTGTTTGAAAACGTCGTACCATTGCCATTTTTGATCAATAAAGACACGATTAATTTTTTTTAGCATACTCTTTCTTTAGTCTTTTAGTTTTAAATAAATGATGAATAATAATGATATTCATCTTTTATCATCACTGAAAAATAAACAAAGGAAAGTAAAAAAATAAGACATCTTTTTAAAAAAATTGTTAAAAAAAATATAAGTAATTAAAAAAGGCAAAGACTACATCACAAATTGTAAGGGGAAATCCAACTATGCTATTGAAAAGTTGGAATTAGTGCTACGATTTTAAATTGAAATTTTTAATGATTTAGTGTACAGTCTTCAACAAAATTAAAAAATTGCCTTACTCACCTAACTACTACTACTACTTCAATAATTGCCAATTAATTATGAAATGACAAAAAAAAACAATGAGTAAAAATTAAGAAATTAAAAACAAATTATTTCAAGTTTTGGATTTTATTTTTACAATTTAACTTCTAGTCATTTTTTTAAAGATTGTTTTTTTTTAATATGCAATAAAAAGTGTTACTTTTTTTTTAGGTTTTTAGTGCAAGTTGAAATGTAAAAAAAGAACATTCTTTCGCATTTTTAAATTTGTTATTGAATTTAGGAATGTTGACAAAAAAATAAATAAATAAATAAAAAATTATAAAAATAATGTGAAAAAGAGAGGACAAACTAAAGTGTTACGAGTGGATTGGAGTCTATCCAGTAGGTTTGAGGCTGTGTAAACATTAAACAACAAGGTTTAATGAAACAATAATTGTCTTTTAACCCAAAAATATAAAAAAAAGTAGTTAATCTTTTCCACAATAATTCCACCCTCTTATACCGTACGAAACGTTTTGTTTTTAGTGTTAGAAAAACGGAGTTGTCAAATTCGTAAATATTTTGTTAACATGGCAAATTTAAAAAAAAAAAAAAAAGAAAACCAAGTGGCATCAGCATCTTTTACAAGATAAAGAAAAAAACGCTTTATTGCAACTACTACTTAAATTCACCTGTAAAGAAGAATGCGACTAAGACAAAAAAAAGTCTGCTGCCAGGTGCGAGATGGAAAAAGTGAAAAGAATTTATAAAACGAGTCACGACTTTTAAAATTGGATGGATCGTAATATTTTTAAAAGGATGTGCTGTTACCGAAGGAAAAAAAAACTTTTAATTTAGCATTTCTTTTTCATCGTTTCGAGGTCGAATAAAAACGCACATTACAATTTACCCATTACTGCTGTAAAAATTAATTTAATCTATGAAATATTTCATATCTTTTTTTTAATTAAAAAGAAAACAAAACAGGAGTCACTACATTCACAATGGCAAATAAATGTCAAGAAGTTTAGAACACATGATTACAAGGGGTTTTTTCACACTCAAGTAAAAAACACAGGTGTGTGTAGGTAGAAGGAGAAGGTCTGATTTTTTATTATTTTACATGACATTGTCTTGATAATAATTCGTTGAAATTTTGTATAACCAATATTTATTTTCTTTCGATGCTTTTAAGAATTAAGATAATAACATTAAAACTGCAAAGAAGATCTTTTTTAAAAGAAAAAATGTGCTTTGTGCAGTGATTGAAATATGAGACAGCTCAAAAACCGACTCTACCTCTATCAGAATTTTTAGGCGACTGCAACGATAGGGTCGGACATGTAAACAGTGGAAGGCAGTGAAAGAAACAATAACAGGTTATATCAGCTGCTACTTACTCCATGGAAAAGTTCTATCCGGTTGGAAAAATTGTTTATCAAATATGGGTTGTCGGTAATCCAATGAGGGTCAGGATACGGCGGGCCACGAAGCCTTAAAACAGGCCGTCATCATGGTACAGCCGTATTACAAGTCCGTTCTCCATTAGGGACGACCTCAAAATGCCGTAAGAGCTTAAACTCTGCGCATGCGCGAG
The DNA here is from genome assembly GCA_037127315.1 of Ascarosepion bandense. Classification (NCBI taxonomy): domain Eukaryota; kingdom Metazoa; phylum Mollusca; class Cephalopoda; order Sepiida; family Sepiidae; genus Ascarosepion; species Ascarosepion bandense. Next base: position 6,277,874 of record JBBBDQ010001014.1, on the reverse strand, counting down.
GACTACTCTTCCTGTTCTTCTTCTTTCACTTCCTCTTTTTCCTTTTTTTTTCCTTTTACCTCCTCCTCTTGTTGTCTGTGACGTCACTGTCTATGACGTCATCGAATTTGGGGTAAGAATTTGAAATGGAAGAAGTTTGAAGAAATGGAAGTTTATGTTTGGCATAATAAGAGCCACAAGTTGGTGCATTTAAGATTTTTAAAAGGCAGAAGCATTGTTTAATGAACAGGATAGAGCATTTGTTTCAAAGAGAAAAAATGCAGTATAAATGTATCTGTTAGTACCTCTCAGAAAAGGAATAAAAAGTATTTGAAACTTGGTTTTGTGAATAAGGTAGAGTAGAAAGTCCTTAGTGGTTGTCATTGTGTATAAGGATATTAATGTGTAAAAAGCTTAAGGTGATAACTCTAGCTATATATATATATATTTGTTCATGACTGTTATAGAATTATCTATCTATCTATCTATCTATCTATCTATCTATCTATCTAATGTTGAGTTGTGATAATGCTTAATGCTAAGATTGTTATTTTTTAAAAGATTTACTGATAAAAAGATATTTTAGCAAGCAGGTTTTTTGTCATAAAGTGCTCAGACAAAGTGTTAACAAGATTAATGTGGAGAAGTTTGTCACTTAACTAAGCAGAGTATAAGATACCAAATCCTATATTTTATAGTGAATAACTAAAGCCCAAAGAAGTAGGAAACATCCCACATATAAAATCAGATTAGAATCACTAAAAACAAATCTTTGTAGAAATTAAAAAAATAGGATCCAAAATAAATTAAGTGATTCTGGTAGCCAATTGAACAAAAAAGCCATATGATCTTTCAATGACCCATGTTTATTATTTTTGGTGTTAAAAAAATAATTTTTTGTTTCTAGCTGATCACATGATTGAAATAGCCATTTATGCACATTTTCAGTGCTAGTTAGTCAGCCAGTCAGTCAGAGATCCACTAAAAAATAAGCCATGATAAGTAAAGTTTTTCTGGTTATTCATTTCTTCAGTTTTTCCCAATGCAATCAGATTTCATTTAATAAACTACTAGCAGTATAGCCTGGCATTGCTCGGGTGTAATGAAAACTAATCCATGGTCCTGGAGCTCAGACTCTTTGGACGTTGGCACGAAAGACTAAAAAACAATAGTTGTTTCCAGTTAAAGCGAAACCATAAACTGAAAGAAAAATGAATGGATGTAAGTCAAATTTTGATTTCCTGGTATCGATATCAAATAAGCTTTTTTCGTCGTAAACTGAATTTTGAAGGCTAAATAATTCCTCTGATTAAATGGTATCATGGCTGAGACTAAGAACTACCATTATACCTACTTAGAGCCAAACCCGAAGCAAAAACTAAAATAAAAGGGCTGAAAAAAATACAGACATACAGGCAGATAAACAGACACACACACACAAACATCTTGCCTTTTATATATATATATATATATATATATATATATATATATATATATTATCGATTTTCTGCACTATTGTAAGAACTACAACCTTGAAACTTCTGAATATCGTTTCTTATGTCTTTGTCTATGAGTTTATCAAATCTGATTAAAATCGGACTACTTCTTCTATAACCTGATTTTTTTGATTATCGATTTTTTATATTTATTGGGGGTACCTCGACACAAAATCTAGCTCAGAACACTCACAGACACTTATAGTACAACTGTGTAAATTTTCAAGAAAATTGGGTCAGCCATTTCGGAGTCTATAGGTAATGGATACACACACACACACACACACACAGTTCCATTTATAAATAAGTTTAGATTCAGATAGATCAACATATACACACATATATATCCATTTAACTGACAGCAAGAGGAAAAAAAACAAACTCTTTGAACTTTTAGTCTTTGAAGATATTTTACAACTATAACAAACAGGAAACTAAAAAAATACCAATTTGTTTATTTTATGTATATATATGAAGTATGTGATTCTTCTTTTTATTTTTCTATAAAACATTTCTTTTCATGTTGTTTTTCTTAAAATTTGTGTTATATTTGGGGACAGGATAATTGACATTAAATTTTCCTTTTTAATCCAAGTATTCTGACTCCGCAAGAACCATGCCAACTTTGAGGTTCCATAAAAGCATTGTTATGATGTCTTCACTCATCAGGGCTTGTTTTTCAATCTCTCTATATATATATATATATGTGTGTGTGTGTGTGTGTGTGTGTGTGTGAGAATATGATATATAAATTTCTATATATCAGAACAATTTTGAGCAAATGAAAGACAAAGTAGAAAAAAAATTCTGTGTAACATGTTTCATGATCTTGTAGGACTTCATCAGACTAAAGTAGTGTTTGATGGAATTATATATGTATAGAAAGCTGAGAGGAAAATATGAAAATGCAAATGTCAGTTACAATTAAGCACCAATAGAAAAATAAAATGAAATATGGAATAATTATTGTCTTTAAGAGCACTCATAATTTGTAGCCATCAATAACTAACCAGAAGAAATACATTGAGAATACTTTTAAGTTTGACAGGCTTTAATTTTTTTCAGCTTTATGCACCCATTTCTGGAATATCGTCCAACAATAACAGGGTCATAATACAACTTTTCTGACCAATCAAAGCCATTTTGTGAGCTATTTATGAGCTATTTGTGACTCACTGGCCCTCTATAAATAGCTTCACTGCTCAGCTACTTAGAGAGTATCATAGTCCTGCAAGTTTCCTTACATAGGGAAATATAGAACCTTGCTGAATTGCAATACTTTGTGTATCTGAGCAGTAAAGCACACTAGATCAAACAGTGGCTTCTCTTACAAAGATGTCCACAGGTGTTATCCCTACCAGAGTCAGTCAGTCAGTTGAGTGCCATACGTGATACACGCTTGGGCGATCATGTCTCAAAACAAACATGACTGACTAGGCAGAAGATTATCCCACAGTAGGTTGCCATTGCTTTCTGCAGTAGACTGGTTGCCAACCAAGGCTATAGAACCCAATCTGTCCTGTTATTTGACCCATAAGGAATAGACGGATTAATACTTTTCCCAAGGGTATTTGTGCATAAGTGAATGCAATGAATTCGACTGGAATTCGAACTCGGTCCCCTGATTTCTCGTTCCGAGCCAATATCCAATGCTTCACAACGCACATCCTTCTGTACCAGAGAGTACATGTCCTTTATAAAAACTTCTCAAATGTACAGATTGATAAAAATAACATACACTGTTTAAAATTGAAATAAAAGGAGCATCAATTTCAAATACAAATATCCACTATATTAGCATTTGAAGTAAAAAGTATATAAATATATTGCATTAAACAATATTTTTAATGGATACAAATATTCAAGTAGATAGTCCATTTACTTTTTTAAATATGTTGGATTAATGAATAACACACATTAATGCTTTATATTGTGGCGATAGTAGTAAAAACATATTCAAATATACTCTTTATTAATGAAATGACAGAGAAATTATCTCTCTCTTTTTCTCTCTATACAATATCTCTTCTTTCTTTTTCTATAACTCAGACAATAGCATACTTGGTCAGCTGACATCATGCAGAAGCCAACCAATCACTATTGCTCCTGCCAAAGTCAAAGCAGAAATGCATTGGAATTATGACCATATAAAACAACAGTAAACTACGTGTAAAACTCTCTTCATTTCTCTTGGATTTTTGCCTTGCTCTCAGCCACACACATGTGCACGTGTGGGAGCTACACTTCAAGTCATCGGAAATTCAACAAACAACAAACTAAAAAGATGATGGTTAAAAATAATATCCACAAGAGAAAAGAGACAAAGAAAATCAAGGACTAATTAAAAGGGACAAATCCACATGGGCAAATGCCAGAACAATTTATATGAAACTTTTTATAACCTTCACACCAAAATATATATAAAGTTATGTACCTGCACCAATACAAACAAAAATTTGTAAATAATGGAGTCAACCACAAAAAATAAAATAAGTATGGTATAGTTTGTACAAACCTGGCATTTGTTTATTTATCATCTTAACCATATCAAAACCATACTGGTAATCCTATTGTATGACTATACTTCAATATAATTATAATATATCGAACATAGTGTACAAAACAAAAATGTGCTCGATGTAATACAACAGAGCTATTAAGTATATATTAATAAATATACATGTTATCTTTTGCTGATAGCACAACTCAGAGTTTCATACGCAACACAATCTTCAGGTACTGAGTATAAACTGACCGTTATGCAATTTAAATTTTATTAAACATATCTGTTTGTTGGTATAGCTATATATTATACTGGGATTACTGTTGAAAAAATTATATATAGAAAATTTAAAATAAATGAATTTGCACATATATATATATATATATATATATATATATATATATATATATATATATATAAAACACATCACCCAATAAGTTCCAGGCCTGACATATAGGTGTTGCCACTAATAAAAAACCATATGATTTTTTTGAAGTACTAGTCTTCAAATGGCATGTGACCAAAATTGGGCCCAATCAAATTATTAGTTACAAATTACAGTTATTTAAGTGAAGCTACTGTTGCAAATTTTCAAAACAATAGAAAATTCTGAATATCATGTGCTGATAAAGCATTATTTTATGATGGGAAAAAATATTGTTCAAGTAAAGTAATGGCTTGATAAGTATTATTCAAACTCTGCTTCATCAGAAACAATGGTTAAGAGGTGGTATGCTGACTTTAAATGCGATCATACAAACACAAATGATGCTGAACGCTCAGGGTGCCCAAAATTGGCAGTGGTCCCTGAAAACACCAAAAAATTCCACAAACTCATTTTGGCCGATAATAAATTGAAGTTGCATGAGATAGCAGAGGAGTTGAATATATTAGAAGGCAGTGTATTCACAATTTTGCATGAACATTTGTCAATAAGAAAACTGTGTTCAAAGTGGGTACCATGTTTGCTCACAGTTGATCAAAAACAACAATGTGTCGAAGATTCAATGTTGTTTACAACTATTTTAACACAATAAGAAGGAATTTTAGCATAAATATGTGACATTGGATGAAACATGGATCCATCACTTCATTCCAGAGTTAAATCAGCAGTCAGTTGAATGGACAGCAGCAGGTGAAAGCTGTCCAAAGTGACCAAAGATGCAAATATCAGCAGGCAAGGTTTTGGTCTTCGTATTTTGGGATGTGCAAGTTATTTTGTTCATCGATTACCTTGAGAAAGGAAGAACTATCAATAGCGAATATTATATAGCATTATTGGTTCATTTGAAGGAAGAAATCACCAAGAAATGGTTACAAATAAAGAAATAAAAAGTGATGTTTTACCAAGACAACACACTGTGTCACAAGTTGATCATAACAATGACAAAACTACATGAATGGCACTTTAAATTGCTTCTACATCCACCTTATTCTCCAGATCTGGTCCACAGCAACTACTGGCTGTTTTCAGACCTTAAAAGAATGCTCCAGGGAAAGAGATTTGGCTCCAATGATATCGGAAACTGAGGCATAATTTGAATCCAAGGACAAATCATTCTACAAAAAGGCATTGAATTGTTAAAGAAGCATTGGAATCAGTGTATTACCCTAGAAGGAGACTATGTTTATGAATGAAGTCGAATTTTGCCTAAAAGTTGTTGTTTTATTAGTTAAGCCCAGGATTTATTGAGTGATGTGTTATAGGCAAGCCATATTGTTTCTCTGCCATCTTGGCAAGTTCTTCTTTATATGCTGTGTCTCTTCAGGATGTAGGCGATCATGGACTTCCATTTGGCTCTGTCTCTTGTCGCTCTCAGTAATTTTTCTCTTGGTATCTCTTCCAAGCTCCACTCCATCAACCATTTGCTCAGATCTAACAAGTACATCTCGCACTGCTTTCCCCTGTCCCTTCTTCCATTTATCCAACCTGTGATTATCAACTTCTCCAGGCCTTCCTTCCTCATTATATGTCCCAAGAACCTCATTTGTCTCTTCCTGATATTTTCTTCTCATTTGCATCCTTTTCAACACCTCATCATTGCACACATACTCTGTCCATGGTATCCTCAGCATCCTTCTGTAAAACCATATTTCTACTGCATCAAGCCTCTCCTTCATCTTTGATGAGATCATCCAGCATTCATTTCCATACAGAAGGACAGATATCACATAGTAATCCAGCACTCTTTTCTTTGTTTCTAATGAGATTTACCTGTCTTTCAGTACTCTGGTTAACTTATGAAATGCTTCTTTGGCCATGCCAATGCGTCTTTGGATCTGCATGTCGCCTTTTACATCCGCTGTCAAAACACTTCCCAGGTATTTGAATTTTTTTTACTTGTTTTATTTTAGATTCTTCAACTTGCAGTTGGCATACTGGTCTCCTTTTTTTGCTGATGACCATGCATTCAGTTTTCTTGAGGTTTATGCTCAATCCTTTCTTTTCACTTTCTTTTTTTGGCAACACCACACCTTACACACAAGATAAGTCTTTGCCTGCTTCACTCCATAAGTTAAGTCTCTTCCTTTGCTACAATTTGAAAAAATTCAGGGCACACATTTATATTTTGATAAGATTTAATAGCGGCATTCTCAAGAATTTTCTATCTAAGTAAGTTACTTTCTCTTTTAATAAGTGTGTCATTCTTTCGTGGCTGGGTAATGAGAAGAGATTTTTTAACTGACCTCCAAGGAGAACTGGTTTGACTACTTGGTGAGAGAAGTTCACAGCTTCTTCCTCACCTCTTGCCAAGCACCGAGTTAGATGATTTGATCTGATCTCACTTGCCCCCAACAATCACCAGCTGCATATAGGTATTACCTCTGTTTCCCTTCCATTGGATTGTCGATCTAAGACTCATGCATTGCACCAAATTGGCTTATTAAGTGTATCCACAAGAAGAATAAAAACTCAATTAATTATCTCTTATAAGAACGGCTGGAATTTTTTATTTGTTTTGCTGAACATTTCATCAACCAACGTTCAGCAGAACTGGCTTTATTTCAGGAACCTGTTCTGTAAAAAGACCAGCACACCACAGCATGTTTGGCTTTCAGATCAAATATAGAATGCAATGAAACATCCTTGGATTAAGCTCTACTTAATTCACCCCTGTGATTTGGTTACTGGGTTAAAGATAGTTACATTTTCAATTTCTGCAGGTTTTCCTAATATATTTTAAGGAGCAGTTATGACCATATATTTTATGTATACCTGCTTCAGAATTATTATCATTATGGATATTTTGGGTTCTGATCATAATTATAATAGTTTTGGATGTAGCTGTAATTATTTTGATATTGTTAAGAATGGATAAATTGTTTTGGATAGTAATTCATTGGCTAAGATAACTTTTCTTTTTTCTTTATTCATATATATATGAATATATTATATGAATATATATATATGAATATATTATTCATATATATATATATAGATAGATAGATAAGTAAAATAAACCTAGTGAGCCAACAAACTTACCAAGGTTTCACCTAAGCAGATCTTCAGCGAACATTGGCTCGTCTTGGGTTTTTTCTTTGGGCTACGTGCTGGCTCGGTCCAAATCACTTTGGCTGATGTTCATGTGCTTCGCTCTTTCTTTTTTTACAACCATTTGGAGGGTTTTTCGAAACGAGTATATTTATAAGTTTGTGTTTAGATAGATAGATAGATAGATAGATAGATAGATAGATAGATAGATAGATATGGTTACTATTTACATTATTAAGACGATTGTCCTCATCTTTGTTGCCATTTGTTTTGGCCATTGTACACTTTGGCCTTCTTTGGGTGCTAAGAATTTCAAATCAAACCATTTATTACAATCACTGGCATATATCATTCTCATTCCTTTGTGCAAAGCCTCTTTGGTAGTCATGAGTTATCTCCCTCTAACTCGACTCTAAGTTACTTGTTCACCACTGCTGTAGCCAAAAGGTCATACAAATGGCAACAAAGATGAGGACAATAGTCAAAAATGTAAATAGTGTAAATATTACCTTATCTCAGAAATATAAACAAAGATATATAGGGTGATTGAAAAGTAACTCTATATTTTAAAAAACTTATAATTTATTTATTAATTATAATTTTTACAAGAAATGGATATGACAGGAAAGTGTTTAGCATGAGGTTTTATTTCAAATTTGATATGGGCACCAGATTTTGCTACTATCTTCTTAAGCCATTCAGAAAACACATCAACTGATTTCACCAGGAACTTTTATGTTTATATATACAGGGTGATTGAAAAGTAACTCTATATTTTAAAATACTTATAATTTATTTATTAATTATAATTTTTACAAGAAATTGATATGACAGGAAAGTGTTTTGCATGAGGTTTTATTTCAAATTTGATATGGGCACCAGATTTTGCCACCATCATCTTGAGCTACCTAGGAATTGCTTCATCTAATTTTATCAAGAACTCTTGTGGTATGGTGGACATAACTTCATGTATTCACCCTTCAAGTTCTTCCAAAATCTTGGTTTTGTCTAATAGACTTGCTCCTTTAACCAAACCCAAAGAAAAAAGTTACTGGATGTTAACTCAGAACTCCTGGCTGGCCACTCATATATAAAATAGGGAGTTTCTTTTCAGTCACCCTATATATATACGTATAGGTGTCAGTCCATAAATGGTGAGGATAATCCAACAAGATTTCCTTCATATAAATTATTAATAGGTAAATTCATATAGAGAGCTCGATGGGTATTAACCAGAGCGATATGAAGTTTATAAAGGAAAACTCAACATGTCATATTAGTTATAAACTATAGTTCATTTCAATGAGCTTATTAGCTCATATCATCAGACTCTTTTACAATATTTCCTCCATCTGGCATAAAATTTCTGCCGGAATGAACGTTTTCTTAAAATGAAGAGGGAACATAATAGAAATAATAATAATAAACATAAGACTACAAAAAATAAATAAATGATAATTTATAAGATTACAAAAAATAAATAATTATCATTTATTTATTTTTTGTAGTCTTATGTTTATTATTATTATTTCTATTATGTTCCCTCTTCATTTTAAGAAAACGTTCATTCCGGCAGAAATTTTATGCCAGATGGAGGAAATATTGTAAAAGAGTCTGATGATATGAGCTAATAAGCTCATTGAAATGAACTATAGTTTATAACTAATATGACGTGTTGAGTTTTCCTTTATAAACTATATATAAATATATATATATATATATATATATATATATATGTGTGTGTGTGTGTGTGTGTGTGTGTGTGTGTGTGCATCATTCATTCAGCAATGAATTAGAACACTCTCAGCTATTGGGCATGTATAATGATAATATACATGCTTTAAAGTCTGCCTCCTACCAAGTGCCCGTAGCTAAGAGGTAGAATCGCCGACTGACGCCAATTCGGTAGGGTTTCAATCCTGGGTAAAAAGCAATTGGCTGTCTAACTGTACTGATGATGTGTGATACAGTGAAACAGATCTGTCTGTGGATGACTGTATATATACATATATATATAATTAATAAATATACATATTGTCCTACATCTATGGCATGACTTAGAGTTTCATATGTTATGCAATCATCAGGTGCATATTTCAAACTGACAGTTTAATAGATTTGAATTTAAGTTCACTCAATGTTCATGGGAATTAAATTTTATAACATAAAGTTACTGCTTTTTTAGTAACAAGATTAAAAATTTAAATATTCTACGATTACATGTCGATAAAATTTAAAATTAAAATATAAAATAAAAAGTATTAAAATGCAGGGAGAAGAAATCAAAGGGTATAAATCATAAAATGTAAAAATTTAACAATTTAAATATTCTAATGTTACATGTAAATAGAAAATTAAAATTTTAAATAAAAATAAAAATAAAATAAAAATGAAAATAAAAAAATTAAAAAAATTAAAATTAAAAATTAAACAACGCCGGGAGCAAAAATTAAAGGGGTTTAATTCATAATTGTTAACAGTAATATTTCAGAAGAAAGAAAGAAAGAAAGCAAGAAAGAAAGAAAGCAAGAAAGAAAGAAAGAAAGAAAGGGAGGGAGGGAGGGAGGGAGGGAGAAAAGGAGGATGTAAGTAAGAAAGTGGGAAAGTAAAAGGGCCAACGTATAAAGGAATCTATATCCATCTGGGCCTAAGAATTTACGTAAGTATTTTTTTCTATGACAGCATGTGGTCATTAAATCACTTTTTTTGTTAAGCAAATTAGGATTATTGATTTAAGATGACATGTTTTTACTTACTTAAATTCTTTTATACAAGTAATAGTAGTTTGATATGCAACACAGACTAAAAAAGCAACATTTTGCAGAACGTATTCAACCACAACACATAAATCCAAACCCTGGCATCTTCCTCCTTTGAACATTTATAGGTCATGATGGGATTAGGAAATTAAAAGTTTGTATGTTTATGTATATTGTAGGTGGGTGTGTGTTCACATGTAAACAATTAAAGAAAAATCATACAAAAACTTGGGTTTCTAATACAGACTGTTTGTTTATCCTCTTTTTTATATACACTGTCATAAAACAAAGTTTTCAATGTCTCTTGAGTATGTCGGTTTTCTTTTTAACCTAACTTCAGTTCTTACTTCTTTGTATAAAGAGGTGTAAGAATTGTGAACTAATATGTATGGATACAGAAGGCGCTTATCTCCCTTTGGTGGAGATAAGTCACATAAGTCATGTAATAACTGCTTAGTGATGTCACTCAATAGCAGCAATCAAATTCAGTTCGTTTACAGCAGCTTAACTGAAGGGTTACTTTCTTTAACTTTGCCCATCCCTGTGGCCTGGGCAGAAGATAAATCTGCCTCCCTAATAGCTCACAAATATAGGTGCCATTTTTCTTTGGGAATATATCTTTCCCAGATACTGAATGAAACTCCAGCTCACAGTCCTCAATTTGGGAAAACCCAAAACTCACTCTTTCCCATTCATGGAATATATCTTCACCTAGGACATTGATGACTTCAGCTTGTTTGACATTGGAGTCCTAAACATGGCTTTTCCAGACAAAGGAGTATCTTCATATTATATGGAAGATCCTTCCTTTTCATTTCTCCTTACATTCTATTGCTGTGTAGATATATGTGATATATTATTCTTCACGTGGGACATGTCTGTATATGTATATATATTTTGTGCATAATGTAGCATTATAAAAATCTCTCTGAGAGCCAAGCATGTTTGTTATTCCTTTTCCTAAGAGCCATTCCATCCATGAAGTATGGTGTCATTATATCACAGATATAATGACTATAACTGTGACATAGAGAGAGAGTGCCCTCCCCCTTCCAGGTAGATTGTTTAATTAACAGTTCTAAAGGACTGAGATGAAGGTGTTAATTAGTTGGATAGAAGAGATTCTGGAGTGATACCAGGAATCAGCTTTTTTTTATTATAATTATTTTTGGGGTTGCGTTATTAATTAATTAGGTGGAATAATTCCAGAATGATTAATGGGCAGGTCCATTAAGTAAAGCTTATGTTAAATGGTGATTTCATAAAAAGTACGATAAATGGCAAATCGGATTTCTTGGTTGATCTGAAAGACCAAACCTGGCCAAGTCCACAGACAAGATAAGTGGTTTTGGCAAGACTCAAGTGGCAACTGTCTGCAAAAAGACCACGGGAAACTCCAAATTCATTTTTAGTACCACTTGAGAAAGAGTCTCCTGCAGAGATTTGGAGATTAGGCAAGCATGCATGGTGGTCAAGGCAATTTCCATATTAAAATTAGTGGGCGGCGCATAAACATTGTTTAGCCCCGCCCCACTCTATATAAGTGGTCTGCACACTGCAGAAGAGCAGACAGGCACAGAAGAGTGGACGCAGAGACCGGCAGATCGAAATTCCCATTCCTAGACCGAAAGACTGCAAATGAACGAAGAGAGATCAATGCAGTTGGAGATAGTTGTGGATAGAAGCAGTCCTAGATTGAACTATACGAGGTAAAACTGCACAGAACGGCTGTAGTAAATCAGTTGGTCTGGTCTGTCGAATGTCATGCATGAAGAAGTCTGAATCCGAACCAAGAGATAAAAGATAGAAACTGAACAAATCCAGATAACTCTGTCAACAGAACCGAGAAACCAATCTGTAATATTGTCAGGTACATTGGAGAACCCCAAATTATCTCCCTTAGATTAGTTGAATTCATATCAGACTAGTTGCGCCTCATCTTCATGTTACTTTCCAACCCAAATGAGTGAATCTCGTTAACACACTTTGTAGTTGCGTAAATTCTTTGGTAGCAAACTAAAAGCAGTAGTCTTAAAAGACACTTTGTACAGGAACTGGAAGTGTTGTTTATATTTCTTTTTCTTTATGTCCTTGCGGTTGTGACAAAGACTTATTCTGCATGAATAGTGATTTCTTTCAGCGTAGAACCCCGCCATCTCTTTCTTTACCATCGGACCGTCCTGAGGGACCCGGAAAATGCTATTTGGATCCAAAATTCACAATGTGGCGAATAGTGGTGATTCCTTCAGCTCACCGGAGAAGGACTGTGTGGTTTTAATTTTTAACGGCCAGAACTACCAGAGAGACTGGACATAGTTGCTGGGGGCAGGATTCCTACGTTAGATAATGGGGAAATAATTTAGGAGAATAAATCTTTCTACCATGGCTTTTTCCCTGTTACAAATATATTGCAAAATAGTATTTGCCGTCTATGGGATTGTATGAACATGTGAGTGCAAGCCTGTATTAATGGGTATACAATATATTAGTATAGAATCTATATCCTATTGATGTACCCCTTATTTTTTAACCCAGGCATTTATTGATCTATCTGTAAGATTACTTGATAACATTGAAGTATCACTCATGTGTCATGTCCAACAGGCACGGCAATTCTCAAAAATGTCCATCCACCCTCTCAAATGCCCACAATTTAACAAATGGAACAAGAGATGCATGTGTGCATCTCTATTGCCAGAGACATGTTCTTTTTTATACTAAACCCAATTGCAGCATTATCTAAAGCTCAGACATGGACAGTGCATTGGTATGAGTGTTACTGCAACTTTGGAAATTTTATCACAAATATTTCTGTGCCTGTTGGATATGACATGTTGGTAGTACTTTGCTGTCAAATATGGTCAAATTTTTATACATGTGGACCAGTTTCTGAATAGTCATGAAGGACAGATGCTTCTAAGACACATTGCAAAACAAACTACATGGTATCCTTATAGATGTCAAGCTAGGGATTAAGGAAGTGATCTAAGAGAGTGCATATTCCAAAAGAGCTATGCTCCATAAACATGCACCATGTAGCCTAGGAGTTATGTCATCCACAACATGTGGCTTCTTTCTTGTTTTAATTTGAGTCTCTTGTACAACTACAATGATGTCTTCTACACAGAGATCAGCTAGAGTTACAACAAAATTGAGGATTCATTGAAAGCCACTCTTATGTATGTAATCACTAACATGAAATAGAATCACCTGATCTGAGCATGCAGCCTCTTCAATGATGTGATGCCCTTAGTAGTGTTGACATACAAATCTACATTGCATGGTGACTATCAGTTTCTCACTGTCTTCAATAGTGATTACTAATTAGTCATAAACATTTTAAATAATATACACTTTTTCTAGTATAAAACATAGATTTTTTTCAAAATGTTACCCCCAAATTATCCTTCATCTTAAATAGTAGGCCCATACTGTATTCCGGACATCATCCTTTTAGGTGTTGCAATTACAGCATATGTGTGTGTGCACTTTTAGTACATATATATGTTTTTAATGCACATGTCTACATGTGGATATATATGTGTGTGTGTATATGTGCTTTTAGTGCATCTCTGCATACTCATTTATAAAAGGATTTTAGTGCATGTATCTACATGTGCATATATATGTATATATATATATGTATGTATGTATGTATGTGGGGGCAGGGCAAGTGCAAGAGATTCAAGCTGCCTCTCCTCCAGTCTATGATATGGAACCTTCCCAACTCTCCTACATCTCAATTTTCATAAGACAGAATTCACATAAAATATAAATTTTATTGTCACCTGTTTATTTACAATAATGGATCATATGCAATACAGGTAAACAATTCAAGATAAATAGAAAATAAATACAATGTATCTCAATACAAATTAGAGACATGGCATAATATATCATTTCATCTTAAATGAATTGGCAATGTTTTGTGGCAATGTTTAACATCAACTTCAAATTTTTCTTAAAAAGTTGAATAATTTAATACATTCAACATTATGGATAAAAATAGTGAATTTTATTGTTGAGATTTAGCATGAGCAAAACAAATTCATGGATTTTGACAAAAAGGCCACCAGAATGATGTCAAAATCCATGAAAATTTTCCAACTTCTAATAGTCAGTAGCACTTAGTTTAATCCGTAACTTATATAAATGTAGGTAGAAAAAATAAATGTTGGTAAGATAAGATAGTGAGGGTCACAAAGCATTGCCTAGAGCCTCTAATCACCCCATCCCTACCCCCATTTAGATAGTTAGGGGGTTGTACACACCCTGGTGTGGGTATATATGTATGTATGTTCCAACTCTAAGCAAGTACATTTTTAAAGCATCAAACACAAGAAATGCTAATACTTGAACGCTGGAGAGTCAGAAGACAAAAGTATACTGGCTTGGAATTACTGTTTATTGTTTTAACATCATCTTTATATATATATATACATAAGAGAGTGAGAGAGAGAGAATGAGAGACAGAGACAGACAGAGTGATGCAGTCTAGACATATAAATCAACACTGCATGGTGACCATATACTAAATACAACCATATCATGGCCAAAAAGACTAAATAAAATCACAAAAATAATACTAATAAAATTTAAACTAAATACCAAAACAAAAAACAATGCAAGAAAGGGAAAAAAATATGCAAAAAAAAAAATAATACAAATTAATAAGATAATTTATATTCAGTTCTACCAGCCATCTAAACTTATTTTATAAATGGAACTTTGTCTGTGTGTGTGTGTGTGTGTCTGTTACCTATAGACTCCGAAATGGCTGAACCGATTTTCTTGAATATTTACACAGTTGTACTATAAGCGTCTGTGAGTGTTCTTAGCTAGGTTTTGTGTCAAGGTACCCCTGATAAATATCGAAAATCGATAATCAAAAACATCGGGTTATAGAAGGAGTGGTTTGATTTTAATCAAATTTGATACACTCATAGACAAAGACATAAGAAACGATATTCAGAAGTTTCAAGGTTGCAGTTCTTACAATAGTGCAGAAAATCAATAATATATATATATATATATATATATATATATATATATATATAAAAGGCAAAATGTTTGTGTGTCTGTTTATCTGTCTGTATGTCCTTTATACAAATCCACAATTTTTATCCGATTCTCACCAAACTTCAAAATTTGACTTACATCCATTCATTTTTCTTTCAGTCTATGGTTTTACTTTAACTGGAAACAGCTATTGCTTTTTAGTCTTTTGTGTCAACGTCCAAAGAGTCTGAGCTCCAGGACCATGGATTAGTTTTAAAGCTTTTATTACACCCGTGCAACACCGGGCTATACTGCTAGTCCTTCTATAAGCAAAAGGAGTGTTTGTTAGACTTAAATGTAATTAGTCTGATTTAGTCTATAGTGTTTATTACATGCTTCAATGGAACATTGACAGTAATCATGCAGTGTTGATACATATGTCCACATTCTCTATATCTATAAATGCGTTATTTTTTTTTATATATAGCATTCTTCTATAAATATTATACATTTTAAAAACTATATTTACATGATGTGTGTGTGTTTTATCCATACCCACATTCCTACATATTCCTATATAGTCTATATCTATGTGTGTGTGTATTTCTGTATGCACATTTGTGTGTGTATGTGTGTGAGCCCAGATATTTAAATAGCCTTTTTCAAAAGTGCTTATATTCTTCAACCCATTTCATATCTATTTCCTTAGACCAGAAAAAACTCTAAGATAAGGACTGGCACTTAAATCCTCCTTAGTCCCAAAATAGACACATTTACCTTTCGAAATGCACTATCCTTACTCTGATATTTGAGATACTCACCCTTATTTGTCCACTTTTGCATCTTTTCTCCACAATTTTCTGCCAGACTAAACAATTCTTCAGCCTTCAGGCTGGCAGAAAAAAAGATGCCATTAGGACCTGGATTCATAAACAAAAAAGTGGCCTTACTATATGTTATGGTGAAATACAATTATTTCTCAGATAATAGACTCTCCCTCTTATATTAATAACAGTTAACAGGAAGTTAACTTGAGAAGTTCTTGGGAAGTTCATAGGAGTTCTTAGAAGTTCTTTAGAATTCTATTGGAGTTCAGTAGAGGTACTAGGCAGTTGATATTATTTGGCAGTTAACCAAATACTAAAGAGTCAGCTTACAGTGGAAGATTACTAAGTTTCTAACATTTTGGGTGCGTTAAGTCGATTAGAAACCGTCATAGCACGATTATAACTTACAGTGTGAAAACTACTCCACAACACTATAGAGCAATGGTAAGCATGTTAATCTCATAGACTATTACAATAGAAGTGATTTTGATCTTCATTAGGTTCTCCACACAAAAGGCCTTGTGCCAGATGTGGCTAAGCTAAGTAATTAGTAATATTAAAACCCCTTATTGTAGAGTGATTATTAACAAGTTAATTTCACAGACTATTACTACTGAAGTAAAATCCTAACTGGATTCTTCTCGTGTTGTGTCAGACTAAGTTTGATAATTAATAATAAAAATAAATGACTTTTAGTTCTTGTATTTATTTAAGCGTGTTTTATTTTTTTGTACAATGAAGGGCCAATGTGAAAGATTTTATGGCCAAGCTGTTGAATTTCATCTAGTGATAGAATAGAGAAAAAATACAACTTGGATTTCTACTATAATTTTTGTATAAAGAATATACTACATTTGAAATATTAGTTGCAGAAAAATTGACTTAGTGATGTACTTTCATCTTCATTAAACCAAGGTCATAATAGTCACTAGGAATGATATTAGATGTGAGAATCAAAATATAGAAAAATAGATCTTGAAATGGAACAGTAATCCCAAGAATATTTCCATATTTGTGGTAACACATCAGGACAGCAATGGTATTGAAGTGGTCATTTCAAAGCGCTGATGTCAATCTTATAAAAAAATATGTAGAACTGGAAAGACATAGTTAAGCAAGGCAGCTGACAAACTTGATTCACTTGTAACAGTTCTACCTGGAAAAATGGGTTGAAATTCCAACAACTTATTCTGAGGGGATTGTGGAAGCAATTTAAAGATCATGCAATCAAATTCTAACTAAATGTATGTAAACTGTAGTAGGTGGTTCTTCCATTGTGTGTTCTTTTTAGATGTCAGGGTTCACCACTGTAGAAGTAGGGAGATGGTTAATGTTTTTTGAATTGGCCTTGTGTGAAACATAACCAAACTTCCTACAACTTACAGGTTTTATCCAGAATTATCAGAAGGTTATCAGCAGGTGGACTTGTGGAAGAATAAAAGTATACCTTTTGCATGTTTAAATACAAATTTATTAATACAACGAAATAAAATGAAGTGATTTTCCAATTCATATAAGTAGATATTCAATGAGAAACAAGTAATGAGTTGAGGATATCAAGAGTTTGTAGTAGTAACTTGAGGATGTAGGCAGGAACGTATGTGTGCATGTATGTATGAGCATTGTTGTTGGGTAGGAGTATCTTTGAAGTATTCGCTCAGACTTAAAGGGTTCCATTAGGTTATCAAGTATAAGAAAAGGTAGACAGGTGAACAATGGAGAGGAAGGAAGTGAGAGGTGAGAGAGAAAGATAGAGACAATAATAGAGATTACTTGTCATTTGTCAAGGGACATGTTAATTACGCTCGCCATCTTCTCTCTGGTGTACAGGCAAAACTTGCCCGTCTTATTTCGTTTGTGTGGCTTGAAAAGTTCATTTGGGAATTCACTCCCGAATGTGATTCTGGCCTTTCCATTAGACAATGAACAAACTTCGCGTTGGCTCGCTAAAAGGGTCCATAAAATAATTTGTTTCTGATAATTGAAGAGTATTTCAATTTTGTTTTTAGGTATTTCCTAGTTTTCTATTGGCCGAAAAACATTTCACATCGAGGTGTGAAATTTCACGAGTTTTGTTTTGAATTTGCTTTTGCATGTGTGCTAAGCAAAATTTGTACATTCGAGTAAATTCTTTTATTTCTAACAAATTCAATGAGTCAGTACTTAGCATTTGAATTTTAAACATAGATCTTGTTTTGTTCACTACAAAACTTCTGTCCCACTAGAAATAAAACTGAAATAAATAATTATTTCAACTATTATACTGACATTTCACACATTCTTAAAATAGAATAAATGATCTGAACTGACCTCAAACAAGTAATTTTTACTAGGATTAAATGTAACGAGTAATTATGAAAAGCTGACTTTAATTGTATTTGGCTAAGGTGTATGCAAATATTAGATTTCATACATATATTTATATATATATGTTCATGTGTGCTTGAAATGTGCTATGTTTATAAGGGTAGAATGCTCAATATTGGAGATAAAATGTTTATATATGGAGACCATCTATACATAGAAATTAACACTACAAGATGACTGTCATTTTCATGTTTCAGTCTGTTTTTCTACCCAAGTGCTTCCACATCTTTAGCAGGTTGTGTATATAATATATATATATATATCACTAGGGGATTAAGGAAGTGCAGAAGAGGAAATTGGTCTTTCACAGTTTTTTTTTGTTTAGTGGTAATGCTGAGGGTTGTTATGACCTCTTGATTGCTGTGGTTGTAAATAGTGTATATGTCAAGAGGCCAGGTTTATCATGACCAATATATATATATATATATATATATATATAATTAATTTATAATCATTTGTTTATTTGTTTTGTATAATTTTCTTTCATACATTTTTCTTGGTTACAATGTTTCAGTATTTGGAATAAAGATTATAGAATTAGATTATGAGATTTTATTTAGTCCTTTTGGCCAGGATGTGGTTGTAGTTAGTTCAGAAGGAATTTGTTTTCATGTTTTCAAACATAAAAGCAAATTCCTTTTGCACTGGACAAATATTTGTGTGATATAAATCAATATTTTGATTTTGTATTTGCTCTCTAGCATGATGGGTAATATATATTGATATTGGCCTGACTGCAGTGAACTGCTCTGGGGAGATTCGGCTAAACAAAGACAGCGATTTCTGAGAGTTTCACTGTACAAATATTTGTGCAATATAAACCAGCATTTGGACTATGTGCATGTGTGTGTGTGTGTGTGTGATAATTTTATAATTATTTTAATAATAAAAGTTGGAACTACTTAAAAATTTAACTGAATATATGCTTTGACAAAAAAGTTTTCAAAGCAACTTTAACTTACTGAGGTGTATGTGATTTACATATTAACTTCAGATGCACTATATCTGTGTGTGTATGTATGTGTTTGTGCGTGTGTACTTGTATGTTTTTCATGGAGTTGTCATACTTCTTTTTCATATTTTATTAACATCAGATGTAGCATAAAAACATAAATAAAGTCTATTTGGGCTCTCGCCTGCCGATTGAGCACTATGAAGAAATGGTAGACTTTAAAAAGAGTAGCTACTCACGCATTTCCTCATTCATTCAATAATGAATTTGAACACTCTTGGCTACTGGCACGTGTTCACATTGTGTATATAACACACTAAAAAAACCACCTTCCTTCACTGAGCACCCAGAGATTAGAAGTAGAATTGCCAACTGATGTCAATTTGGTCGTGTTTCAATCCTGGCTAGAAACAATCAGATGTCTAACTGTAAAATAATTTACTGCTGCATCAATACACTATATATATATATATATATATATATATATATATATATATATTGTTGTATTGTGATAATGTTTAGTGCCAAGGTTGTTGCACTTTCAGTGATTTTACTGATAAAATGTAATTTGGCTAGCAGTTTTTTTTATCATAAACTTGTCAATATCATGGTGGGGATAGAGTGTTGATAAGCATGAAGAGTTTCTCAGTTTAACTGAGCAGGTTCATGCCGACGTTGAGGTTTTGTGAGGATACCATTATGATGTTCTCACTCATCTGTCTGAAGAATCAAAACTATTTAGATTCCTTAATCTCTAAACATCTTGGGTCTGAGAATTGTGAGTTGAACAAACACATTTTTAATTTGTCCTTGATCACATTAGCTTTCCAGAGGTTTGGGGTTTTGCATTCTTCCAACTAAGATTAGCAATAGTTAATTTATGCAGAATTTGAAGTACTATTTGCTCAATTAAATTTGATGGGTTTTCTGTATGTACGTCTGTTAGGTTCTTGAATAAATTCTTCCTAATTTTTCATGAAAATTAATGTTTTATTTCCAAAAAATTAGTTAAAAACATATCAATGAAAGTATTGAGCATCACTAGCCACTACTTTTTCCAATCTTTCCAGTAGCATTTGAATTCCATGTCAGAAAAACAATATATCTTCTAAGGTTAACCATGAGTTGACCCATTTTTTGGCATCTTCATAAGAATGAAAATGCTGCTCAGCCAGATCATGTGCCATCGATAAGAACAAATGAAAATTGGACAGTGTCTGGTGAATACAGTGTGTGCAATAGGACATCCAGTTTAAGCATTTCAGAGTAGGTTGTTACCTGTTTTGCAACATGTGGCCTAGCATTGTCATGTTGCAAAATCCCTTTCTTGTATCTCTGCTCATATAGCAGCCACTTTTCTTCAATGCTTGGCTCAAACACACCGATTGTAGTCAATAGCAATCTCCTGTGATGGTTTTAGTTGGTTAGAGCAGCTCATACTAAACTACACCCAGCTGATTCCACCAAATGCAGAGTAGAAACTTCAAACCATGGATATTAGGCTTTGCCATCAATATTGATGCATGGCCATAATCTTCTACACATAGGGTTATCATAGTATATCCACTTTTCATTGCCCATCACAATACAATGCAAAATTCCTTTCCTTTTTTGTCATTGAAGCAGCTGTTCACATGTAAAAATATATTTAAAACCATATCACAAAGATATAAATTCATTAGACCTAATATAATAAATTGGAAAAAATTAAAATTAATTTAAAAAATTTTTTTCTCAATAAAACATTTATTATCATCATTATTAACTACCTGATGAGACATTGTTCTTTCAATGTCGAAACAAAATGTACAATTTTGTAGTAGTTTGTAGTCTGCACATGTTCTAAAGTAATAAATTATAATAAATATATGTGTGTGTGTGTGTGTGTGTGTGTGTGTTTAATAATTCTATTGTGTCATGAGGCTTTCATTACTTCCTGAATACAGATATTTCTTTCTGTTTATCAATGCATTTTCATAACAAAATCATTAGAGATGACTATATATTATTTTCTATTTGAAATTTTTGCATTGATTCCTAACCACTTTAAGTCTGTTTTGCATCTCTCAAGATAATGAATAAACATTGAAACTTTCTGAAATGTTCTAATAATTTTGAAGAGAAATAAGTGTTTCATACCAGTCTCATTATTCTGTCTGATTTTAAAACTTGTTTTAAAAGAGTACGAGGCTTTATGATCCTCTTTTTTTATGCCTATCACCTGAGTATATTTTAGTTAGCACTGAAAAGAAAACTAAAACGTTAGTTTTCCTGTCAAGAAAGTAGACATTGATAATAAGTTGAAACCATGTCTATTCATATTGGAATTTGAAGTAGTTGTTCATCAACTACAACTATCACTATTTCTTTATTTTTTTTCTTCTGCAAGCATTTTTCACTACATTATATTTACACTGCTTTTAAATACTTGCTTGACATTATCATAATTAAAGATTTACTAGTTTGCTACCTGCTGCTTCACTGACAGCAAGATAATCAAATTTAAAATCTAAATTTACCCATTTAAAATATTACATTTAAAAGAAAATATATTCAGTTTAAAACTTTAAAGAAGGTGTCATAAAGGACTAGAAGCTTGCAGTTTTACCAAAATCTGTTCCTGTCAGCCATTGCCTGTTACCATTTGGCTTTGCAAGAGTTGGTTTTTTCTTTGCTGATCACTTTTTTTATAATCTTTCTAAAACCTGATCTTCTGATTCATGTTATACAAATTTTTACCAATGGCCAAATGCAAACACTTTGAAATCCAACACTGAACTAAAATACTTTGTAAACTGCATATAGGCTCCGCACATAGCTTTCATTTCACTTACACACCCCAAAAAAATACAATCCAGAATTTTCACCAATAGCATCCACTCCCACCTAAAGAAACAACAAGAAATTGAAGCCAATCTGAGCCTAAAAAAAGGATATAAAAACTGAACAAAAGGACATCTTTGGCAGTTGGCTGGCACACTAACCACAATTCACAATGTTTGTCAACAGCAACCTCCCATCTCCAATGACACCCACTAAAGACCATCACCCCAGTAATTCACAACTCACCCTCCCTCTTCTACTGTACACCTCTGCGGACAATATTTTATCATTCTACTTATCTCTTTCTTTCAATGAGAGACATTCACACTGACTTGCTACTTATTGTATTTTTTCATTAATACAATTATTTCCTAAACCTCCATTGTTTCTTCTTTGTTCTGCCACCATATGCTTAATATAACTGGTATCAGAAGCATGTGGCCAGAAGAAGAAGATGGTCTACACCACATTTACTTGCCACGAAATGCGAGAATTAATCAAACAGCAATGAGTGACGATTTTCAAACTGAAAACAAACCTGAAATCCACAAACAACAAGTGAGAACCACTGACAAACTTCAAGCATAACTTCAGGAGATGCTGATAGTGCTCACCTCTGCTTTTGTCAAGATCAAATACATGCCTTAAACCTCAACAGACTATGAACTGTGTATGCAACTACAATCCTTATATGACACTATGCATGAATTAAAATGTTTTCATCCGATTAACAATATTATTCAGTTCATAACAAACTTAAACAAGGCATACACAATCCATGTAAAATCCAAGCTTGCACATTATCCAAGGATGGAAAACAAGTTTGTGAAAATCACTAAGCAACTTCTCAATGAGGGCATATTTTAACATATGGAGGATTTGCAACAGACCATGTCCTCATACGAGCAGTTGAGTGTTTATCTGGTAAGAACCTACAGGAGACAAATGACAAACTTTTAGCCTCTCAGTCGAGTGTGGGGCTGTAATGAGGTGACAGTGAAAAGATCCCCAATTTTGCAGACAGGCTCAAGACCACAATCAGTGGAGCAGCAATCTATATAAAGGCAAAGTTTTAGATGGACAACAGCCACTCCGAAATGAGTGTTGACATCATTTTTTCTCTCATGGACACAATGCTCATGAGTGAAAATATTAAGGCCTGGATTCCAAACATATACTCTCACCTTGTAAAGACGATGGATAGCCACTATTTGGCAGATGGCATAATAAGTGATACCCAATGCTACCTTGACTGTGGCATAAAAAATAACACTATCCCCAAGCTGACCGCAGATGTAATGTACACGCAGAAACAGCAACCACATGCACAAACAAATCAAAGTGTTCATCAGGATCTTGCCAATATGAAGTGTCAAATACAACAGATATATTAACATTTAAATCATCCAATGCTTCACAAGAACACCTCTATGAGAATTTTCCATAATGACATAAACCGAAACAGACCCAGAAATGCACGCTCACAAACAGCTTCGATAACAAAGTCAATCATTCTGTCTGCAAAAACTGCATGACAAGCCACACATGTTTCAAGGGCCAAAATTTCTCTTACTTCCACTCACCTTGTGTTCAAGCACATGTTGTGACCATATACACAAACACACCCACAACGGCCACAGACCAACCTGAAGACACAAACAAACTTCATGGAAAAAGATTTTTGGTCAGGATCAGATGAGATGTGATGGCTCAATCTCCAGTCCAGAATATTCACAAAGGCCATCACCTTGGTAAATCCATTAGCATATCATCTTGACAACACCAAATCAGAATATCATCTCCTTGATGAACCATCAGCTTCAAGCCTTCCTTGTTGCCAAACACCATCACCTTGGCAAATCCAGATAGCATCTCCTCTATGACACCACACAACTACAAGCATTCCTCATCGCCAACAACATCACCTCTATCATGAATCAGTCAATGCCGTCACCTTGGCAAATCCAACAGAAAATCATCTTCCTTGAAGACACCACCCAGAAGACTGCTACTATCTTCAGGCCTGCTAGCAAGCAAAGGCTCGGGCCTCACAAGCAAGTTACACCCAGCTTGGCTCATCATTCTTCATCTAATGACTATATAAACAATGAGGGCCCCAGATCTAGCGATATTGCAAGGTCATCCATTCTGATATTCCATAGAAGAAATCTGAAAAGACAAACATGAAAATTTTAAAAGTTTCATTATGGACTGAAAAAAAAAAAATTGCACACCATCCCAAGCAACACCACACCTTACATGCATCTCACCAATCCATCTGTGAATCAGAATAAGATCTAAGAGAACTGTTATAATCTTTCTAAAACCAGATCTTCTGCTGATTCATGTTACACAAATTTCTACCACTGGCCACATGTGAACACTCTGAAACTCAATGCTGAACTAAAAACTTTGTGAATCGACATTGGCTCCGCACATAACTTCTGTTTCACTTCCATACCCAAAGAAAAATACAATCCAGAATTTTCAAAAATAGCATCCACTCCTACCTAAAAAAACAAAGAAAAATTGCAGCCAATCTAAGCCTAAGAAAAGGATATAAAAACCATCAAAGGGACATTTTCAGTAGTTGGCTGGTACACCAGACATGATTCACAATGCTCATCGAAAGCAACCTCCCATCTCCAATGACACCTGCTAAAAACTGTTGCCACAGTAATTGAAACCTCATCCTCCCTCTTCTACTGTACACCTCCTTGGATAAAATTTTATGACTACTTATCTCTTTCTTTTAACAAGAGACATTCACATAAATTTACTACTTGTATTTTTCATTAAGACAATTATTTATTTCTTAAACCTCCTTAGTTTCTTCTTTGTTCTACCACAATACGCCTAATATAAAACTTTCTTTATGATGGTGGCATTGATGACTAAGTTCACGGCCAACATACAAGTTCAGGATGATGCTTCCAATTTCACCAAAACCTGCTTCTATCATCCATTCCCTGTTACCATTTGGCTTTGCAAAAGTTAGTTTCTTCTTTGCTGATTGCTCTCTTTATGATGATAGCATTGAAGACTAAATTCTCCACAAACAACTGCAGGTTCAGTACTAGATGCTTCCAATTTCACCAAAACTTGCTCCTGTTACCATTTGGCTTTGCAAGAGTTGGTTGTTTTCTTCTTTGCTGATGGCTTCCTTTATAATGATGACTTGATGACTAAATTCACCACCAACATGCAGGTTCAGGGCCCAAAGCTTGCAGTTTTGCAAAAACTGGCACCTGTCATCCATTCCTTATTATCGTTTTGCTTGTGAGAGTTGGTTGAAGGTGAAAGGCAATCAGAGTAGAAGAAAGTTCCATTTGTGAGATTTTATTTTGAATATTATGTCCTCTTTCATAAAAAAGACATCAGTATTATAAATAGAGTAGAATTATTCATGCCAATGTATAAGTAATTCAACAAAAAATGTTCTTAATATAATAATTTTTAATAAAGTTGTTAAAACACTTTAATAAAATAAAACGATTGATGTATATCTCAACTAAAAAAAATAAATACATATGTATTTTAATAATTAAAAATAGATGCATAATAATATCACAGACATATACATGTACATTCAATGTCACATTTCTTGACAGAATCAATCAGAGATCTAGTATTTAAGAAAACATGATTGAAGAATTTCCAACAAGGCTCAGTTGGGTAAAAAACACTAAACACCAAGTCAGAAAGGAACACGTCATCAATGAAAATATCAAAAAATTTTCATTTTTTTAAATGTAATCGTATTTTTGTTTATTCCAAACAGGCCTCAATAAAACTCAACCACAACAATCAAGCTTATCGAGTTAACACTCGAGTTGTGTTTGAGTCAATCTACTAGTGGACTAATCAAACATTCGAAAATCCATAAAAAAAGCAAACACATGAGGAGGCATAACCTTCTTAACATTACCTATGTCCTACATTACCAGTTTCAAGAGCTATTGTCAATCATATGATTGTTAATAATACTTGTCAGTGAATATCATACTCTATGAGTTGACAATCATCCTGTTTACACTGTACAGATTTGGTTAAAAACCAGTGAAAGGATTTTTTATTCATTTTTCTCTATTTTAAAAAAAATCTTTAACAAAGAATTTTGTTGGTCTTTAATCAAACTTGTATAAATCAAAAATTGCTGCTCAAATACACCCCCGTTTCTTGACATGCTTCTGAGCTCTTTACACATCAGCTCTTTGAATTATTAAACTTTGAGTATTACAATCTAAATAGAGTACCTTTAGTCGGAGAAACAAATAATGCAAAATTATTAAAGCAAGTAGAGTTATGTCCCTTAGGTAAGTCTCTTGAAATTAAAGTTTTTTTTCTCCTTTTTATACCAGTCAAACAAAAGCTTGTGAAAAAAATAATTTTTGATTTGTGAAAAAGAACCATGGCCAGTGAGGATATAGACGAAGATGATTACATGTCTGATAAATTCTTGGAGAACTGGTTCGTACTATTAACTTCTTCAAGTTTGTCAATGTGTCGGATTTTTTAAAGTCTTAGATTCTCAGCAAAAATGAATATTGTTTTTATTTTGTTTTGTGACAAGTTTTGTCTTTTTTGACGTTGCTAATTGTTTTTATTACATTCTTCAGTTAAATTATTTAAAATTATCTTCTTTAAAATTAGCACTAATTTTTTTTTAGCTTTCGATTAAACTAAATGTGAATATTTACTTTTGTTGTAAACATCTGAAAAATACGCAAAAAAGAAAGACCACCATTCCGTTTGTTGAGTTTTTTTTAGTGTTATTAACGAAAACAAAATAAAAACATAGTTTGTTGAATGATTAAAGTTTATCAGAATAAAACAGAATTAAATCAAAAGATCAAACGTTATCTGCGCTAAAAAATCGATTATTTAAAAAAAATTTGATTACTTAATAACTAAATTACTAAATAAAAATCGTTTACCGCACACAATTGCTTTTTCTTTTAAGCGTCATTTTTAAATTCTCAATTCACTTTTAATTTTGCATATAAAATTGTATTTTTCATGTAATAACAATCTCAGATTTTTATCTTTTTAGAATTAAACAATATCCAGTGATAACGTTACTTTTTTCGGTTCTTTATTTTCCCTGTTAAAAGTGTATTTTAGAAGAAAAAAATAATTTAAAACTAACAGAATTATCAAAAAAAATTATTTAAATGATAAATTAGTAATTTCTACTTTTTTAATAATAAAAATGATTCATTATGGTTGTTTTTTTTTAATATTTAATTTTATTGTTAAAAAAAAAAAGAATGCGTGTAAAAACCAAATTTCAAACGTAAGCGGTGATATAGGAAAAATTACAGTTTGTAAATATTTCCGATTAACCATGTTTGTCAATTTGAATTTGGAGGAAATTCGCAGAAAAGTATATTTCCAATTGCTTGATTTATTCCTGTTTTATAACCTTACATATCTATCTATCAACAGATTGTATGTGATGTAAAACACACACTGAGACCTACAAAAACCCTATCCAGCACATATTTGTTGACGACACAAATTAAATATCATAGCGTCATCCACATGCAAAAAAGACTAAAAATAATGGAGGTTTTATTGATTAAAAAAACAAAACCAACACTTATCAACACACGAACACGCTACAACATGCTTATCGTGTTCGGTACATCAACACATACACACTTCTTCTCTAAACACCATATATTGAATTAGTAAACTGGAGAGTTGCATCGGCGTCCCAAAAGGGCTAGAGTCACGTGTATGTTTTGCAAGGGAGTATGGAGACGGCGAATTGGCGAGCTTCGGACTGAAAGTGAATCGGGCAGCGCTTCCTGTGGACGAAAATGGCGGTGTTGATTGAAGCCATTTTTATTGGCTAAGTGATGGCT
Organism: Ascarosepion bandense; assembly: GCA_037127315.1. Taxonomy (NCBI): domain Eukaryota; kingdom Metazoa; phylum Mollusca; class Cephalopoda; order Sepiida; family Sepiidae; genus Ascarosepion; species Ascarosepion bandense. The sequence goes on along the minus strand of JBBBDQ010001014.1, from coordinate 6,249,807 downwards.
GGTCGGGTGCATAAAAGCATAGTACCCTTGTTCAGAAGCGTTTTTAGTTTTGGCAAGGAGTTTCATCCCCTCCTCTTTTCATTTTCATATCATTAAATTTTTAAATATATTTTTATATAGAACCAATTTTTATAACATGGGTTTGTTTCCCATTTTTTAGGTGCCCCTGTGAATATGTGGTAATTTGATTAGGATTGTAAGATGATGGACGACTTCTTGTGGTAAATGGAGAAATTAAGAGTGATTGGGTTGTGAATGTGATTAGCTAGGTATAGGATAGAAAGTGTTGACCTCTAGCCACCCACCCACCTCTTTCGGCTCTGTGCCACATTTTTTTTTGTATTTTACAAAAAGTAAATATGTTTAGTTTTGGTAAAGAGAGTGGCTTACCTGTGTTTGAGAAACTGATTTATGGACTTGATTAGCCTTATTCCACTTTTTGTTCTGTGTGCTTACAATTTTTACACAAGCTATTTTGGTGTTTGTTTCCCCTCCCTCATACTGCATGATGGCGGACAAGGCCTTTGATATCTGGCTGATCCCAGAGTTCAATGATGCTGCGACTGACATGTCAATCATAGAATGGATCAAATACATTATTGTGCCATGGATAAAGTCGAGCATGTCTTGCCACTAAGATTGCAAGGTGGTGCTTTTATCTTGTATCAGCAACTGAATAACAGTTAAAGAGCAGACTCAGAACAGATCAAATGGGCCCTTATGACTGCATATGCAACAGATGCCTTCAATGTGTTTGACCTATTTGTGGTGCAATGACTTTGACAGGATGAAATAGTGGATGAATTTTTGGCAGAGTTGCATTGCCTGTCTTGGCTGGTTGAAGGATTGCTGTCTGAACATTGGATGGCATGCGTATTCGTATCTGGTCTGCCACAACATGTTAGACAGCTTGTCCTGGCATCATCTAGGGTGGACACTATGATCGTGGAGCAGTTGCTAACTCAAACTTGGGCTATTATGACTGATGACAAAGAGCACAAGGAATCGATCACTTCTTCTTCTTCTATGTGCCCTATCCCTTCAGGACATAGGCGATCATGGTTCTCCATGTCTCCCTATCCCTTGTGGCTCTTAGTATGTTTGCTCCCTTTACTCCTGTCAACCCCTGTTCCATCAACCACCTGATCAGGCCCTGCAAATATGTTATCCGCTGCCTTCCTCTGTCTCTCCTTCCTTCTATCTGACCAGTCATTATCAGGTTCTCCAGGCTCTCTTTCCTCATTGCATGTCCCAGGAACTTCAGTTGTCTCTTCCTGATGCTCAGTATTAATTTCCTTTTTGTTGCCATTCTTTCCAACACCTCATCGTTGCTTGCATGCTCAGTCCACGATATCCGTAGCATCTTTCTGTAGGACCACATTTCGGCTGCTTCCAGTTTTGTCCTCATTTTCGATGATATTGTCCAGCATTCACTGCCATATTGAAGAACTGACATCACGTAGCAGTCTAGCACTCTTTTCTTCGTTTCTATTGAGATTTTCCTGTGTGTTAGTATTTTGCTCATCTTCTATCTGCCAAAAACTTTGGACAGACAAGAAAGTTCTTCCTACTAACTCAGGCAGAGGAGCTGTTATTTGCTATAGATGCTCTGGTTCTAACCATTTGGCCAGAGACTTTATGCAGGGATGTTCCAAGTGAATGAATAATCTATCACAAAGTACCTGCTGTAAGATGGGGTGTTTTAAATGTGATAAGATCAGGCACCTATCATTGGCGTGCACATATCAGGGAAATGTCTGAAGGAAGAGGATGTCAGCACCAGTCTTCTTCCCAAACAATTAAAGAATTGGGAACTGCCTGCTTTTTGTTCTGCGTGCTTAGAATTTTTCACACACACACACACACACACACATATATACAGGAAAAAATTATTTAAACAATTTTTTTTGTTAATGAAATTCAACTGACAAAGGCTGTCTGTTAAAAAAATGTTATTGTTTTCCAATTTTCAAATAAGTTGTACATCAAAATCAAAATTATGAATAGATAAACTTTCGAGTGGATGACTGAAGAGATTCTGGACATGATGCAAAGGAGGCAGAAAATGATATCAAGGCATGAAATGGAGTACCGGGAAGTACACAAGGAAATAAGAAGAAAACGCAGACAGGCTAAAGAGGAATGGCTCGATGACAAATGTGCAAAAGTAGAGAGATTGAGCAGGAATAATCAAACAGAAATGCATTAGGAAATAAAAAAACTCACAGGACAAAAAACCAGCTCTTCAGCAGGATGTATAAAATCCAAGGATGGAACAATCATTTTGGAGAAAGGGGAAATACTCCAACGATGGGAAGAATATATAAAAGATCTTTTCCATGACAAGAGAGAGCAACCAATAATACACAAAGATGAGGATGGACCAGAAATATTTAAGTCTGAAGTGGAATCTGCAATAGACAAACTGAATAGAAACAAAGCAGCTGGACCAGATGGCATAGTCATAGAGCTGCTGATAGTACTGGAAGAATTTGGTACAGAGAAAATTGCAGAAATAATAAATGAAATTTATAATACTGGTATAATGCCAGATGAACTCAGCAAGTCTATCTTCATAGCACTACCTAAGAAGCCAGGAGCAAACGAGTGCAAACTCTATAGAACCATCAGTTTAATGGGCCATATAACAAAATTGATCGTCCGAATCCTGATGAATAGAGCGAGAAGCAGAATCAGGCCAGAGATAGGACAAGAACTGTGCGGTTTCGTCAAAGACACTGGAACAAGGCACACCATATTTATGATTAGGATGCTCTCTGAAAGGGCAATACAAATGAAGAAAGACTTATACTTGTGCTTCATTGATTATGCGAAGGCGTTTGACAAAATATGCCACAAAGAACTGATGGAGATGCTCGGCAGCTTTGACATATTTGGGTAAGACTTAAGACTAATCAAGAATCTTTACTGATAGCAAACCGCTTGTATACGGACAGGTAACGAATTCAGCAGATATACAAAGATAGAAAGGAATGTAAGACAAGGATGTGTCTTTTCACCGGATCTGTTCAACTTGTTCAGCGAGAATATTTTGAGGACCTTAAAAGTTATGCCTGGATTTGTCATTGGAGGCCACAATTTAAATGGGCATCAGTAAAAAGGGCAGCCCAATATACCAAATACAGGTCAGGTATACTAGAATTAAGCAGGTGCAAAAATTTAAATACCTGGGAAGTGTTATAACAGAAGATGGAAAGTGCGACATTGAGATCTGAAGGCAAATTGGCATGGCGAAGGAAGCATTCCAGAAGTTGAGTAAAGTATTAAGAAACAGAACAATTTCGCTAGAAACAAAGAGGAGAGTACTGGATTGGTATGTGTTATCAGTTCTTCAGTATGACAGTGAATGCTGGACAATATCATCAAAGATGAAGGAAAAACTTGAAGCAACTGAAATGTGGTTCTACAGAAGGATGCTACGAATATCATGGACCAAGCATGTGAGCAATGATGAGGTCTTAGAAATGATGGAAACGAAAAGGAAATTAATTCTGAGCATCAGGAAGAGACAGCTGAAGTTCCTGGGACATGCAATGAGGAAAGAGGGCTTGGAGAACCTGTTACTAACAGGCCAGATAAAGGGAAAAAGAGACAGCGGAAGGCAACGGATAACATATTTGAAGGACCTAATCACGTGGATGATGGAACGAGGGTTGCATGGTGTAACAGGAGAAGGCATGATAAGAACCACCAGGGATAGGGAGATGTGGAAAGCCAGGATCGCCTACGTCCTGAAGGGACAGGGCACATAGAAGAAGAAACTTTCCCAAACTCATGTTTTGTTTTGTTCAAATATACTTCGATCATCTCAGTCATTAATGAGAATGAGATGTTGTCAACAGGGATTTTCAACTACATGACCACTTGAGCGGAATGTGGCACAAAGTCAAGTTTAAGCTTGGTAGGCCGCAACCCATCTGAACTAGATACAAAAATTGCTCAAGCCCTCTAAGTACACTTCTCTTTGGGAATGAAATAGAAATTCTTAATTTCTTTCTGTAAAACAACCCAGTTCTAAAAAATCTGCTCTGAACTGTAAAATAAAAATACCATAGACCTATTACCTTACGAAAAAAAAAATTTCAAGAATTGTTTTCATTGTGTTAAAACTTTAAATTATAATAATTTATAAAGTTTGAAATATGTTAAAATTCTTTCTTTGTAGAGGTTAGGTGATATTGTTATTAAGTAAAGACTATATTTACTAACCATAAATGGAAAAGCTTAGTACAATTTTTTATTGACACCCAATATTTTAAAAAGAATTTTGAATTTGTTTATTTTTGTGTGTGTGTGTGTGTGTGTGTGTGCGTATATGTGCTGATTTTTTTAAATACTGACATTCATACATTACATTATCAGAAAATAAGAGTGATAATTAGAGTAAATTTAAAGTTAGAAAACCTAAAATTCAATAAAACATATTACGGAGAATAGTTTTCTCAATTTTAAAGATTACTGAGTAGTTAAAAGTTATAGAAAAATGGCCCTAATATTATGAATATGTTCTTTCTGTAGAAAAAAAATAGATAAACTGTCAGTCAAGCTGTCAACACCTTAAACAGCTACTTGTTATTTTAAACTTAAAGTAAATAGTATTTGATTTAAATCAGATTAATTAAACTTTAAATCAGCTAATATTCTTCAAAGTTTCTGAAGATTATTACATAGAAAAATGTACGCATGAAAAGTAATATTCTTAAGATTATAATAAACCTAGGAAAGAACAGGACAAATTATTAAATCTTGAAAAGTACAAGTTATTCTGGTGAAGTAAAAAATAAGAAATTTCTTATTCTTTACTTTTCCAGATTTAATAATTTGTCCTGTTCTTTTCCAGGTTTAATATAATCTTAAGGATATTAATTTTCATGCATGCATTTTTCCATGTTATCCATGATTTTTTCAGGTATTGCTATTAATTTAATATAAATTTGATGCTGAAAACTGCATTCAAAAATATTAAAAAGAAAAAAATTATATGCAATGATTAAAAAACAGCAATAAAAAAAATTGATTATTTATAATTAATTTTGATAATCAATTCTGATAAAATGGTAAGTGATAAGCAAAGTTTGACTGACAAAGATAAAAGATATCGTCAGAATTTGAATGTTGAAAACCACATGCAAAAAATATTTAACAGAAAAAAGTTATAAAGAATAAGATTTATTATTAGAAGCATTAGTCACTCACTTATGTACTTATGCAGTTAGTCTCCCTTTTTGGACTGCACATATTTTGATGTAACTTTTTTCTACTGAACCAAAATTCAAGAAATTTTTTTTTTCAAAATGTAGCTAAGGAGGTGTCTTATGTAAATCTGTAAACTGTTTGAAATTTGGTTGAGAACTGAATTAGTGGTGAAGCTTGAAAGCTGCCTAGATTCACTCGATGTCGGACTTAAGAATATATTCAACCACGGCAGTAGTTGAATGAGATTTTATATTTGAAAGATTTTAAATTTAATCTATTATCTTGAAATAAAAAACTTCAAGAAAGATTTTTCATTTAAAAAATTCATTTTAAACCTTAGATATCTTTTTTGCTTTATTTCAGCTTCAAAAATTTTTAAAGAGTAAGAAAAAATCAAACTTAATCCTATAACCTATTGTAGGATCTTTGATACGCTATATGTATCACAGCTGCAGCAGTATGGCTGTGTTAAGATAATCTAACAGATCCCATCATTCTTCAGTTTGGTTTTTGAATTCAGAAATGTCCTTTTCCTAGACAAATTCTAAAGGTCTAGTCTACCTTATTTCACTTTAGTGGGAGAATTTCTCAGTGGTATTTGTGCAAAGTCCTCCCAAACAGCCTTGGTGGGATTTGAACCTGGTTCACCAGATTTAATTTCTGGCAATGATAATCATTATGCCAAACCCACCCCTAGAAAAAAATATTCTTCTGATAAAAGTGAAAAATCTGTCAGCTACAGATAACTTCTGGTCCATCTCTGCTTGTCTTTGAGTCAAGGAAACTTCACAGCTGTTATTTTCATTTCCAAGCAACCTCTAATCTTTGGGATTAGCAAAAGTCATTAAAAGATACCCTACATTGAACTGGAAACAAGACAGTTGTTTCAGCTGTTGCTCTTGTTCCCTTCTAATTATCCATGAGTGGAAGTGTAGCCTTTCCTCCTCTACCTAATTTTTTTCCCCCATAGTAACTTACTACTCACTGATGCTTCATTTTTGTTGTCTTGTGCCAGACTAACTAAATATGGCTTTTGTGATGACTGATATACTTGTTGATATAAATGAACAAACCAATGAGCAAAAATAAAAGAAAATTAAGTGTTTTGTTTAAATTTATTTATTACAAGATGATACTTTTCATCATAAATTTAGATCCAAACCTTAAATGGACCCTATTTATAGACAAAATATTGCACATTAAAATGAGGAACATGGGACCAAACAATGAATTATTGATTATACTTACTGTATTTTTTGGTATATAGGATACATATATACTTGTCTATACTTCTGAGATGAGGTAGTATTTACATTGTTTACATTGTTCAGACTATTGTCCTTATCTTTATTGCCATTGTTACAGTGTTTCAGCTGTTGTATGCTTCTGGTAGCATTGCTTTAACTGAATTCACTTTGTTCACTTCTGTTGTATCCTGGTATTGAACTTACAACTCTTTTGGTTAAGTCACTGGAACTAACCAACTGCCATGTTTCCTTGAGGACATTAGAACATTAATTTTTGGGACTTATAAACCTGATGTATTAGTAACCATTTTATACCAGAGCTCATATTGCAATCTTTTTGATGCTAATAATTTTCTCTAGCATTTTTTTTTTTTTTTTACCATAGCTCATATTGCAATCTTTAATGCTAATGATTTTCTCTGGCACTGGTTCCCATATTGTATTCATTTCTATGCTTAGATCGCTTAGAAGATTTTTTTTAGGAGAAGTGGCATTGCATATAGCATAAAAATGATATACCCCCTGTGATTGTAATAAAGGGTTCCTAGCACCTGAAGAAAGTAAGTGTTCCACGTTCAAAACATCATAATAATGGCAATAAAGATGAGAATAATCGTCTGATTAATGTAAATAGTGTAGTGGAGATATATATATATATATAGGAATGGTTTAGTCCTCTTGATTGGACATTCATACTATTGTTATAATACAATGTGAAATTCCCATCATAATCAGAGATCTTAATTCAGCTAATGTTGGTAATTGCCAAATTGATATTTCAATTTTCATTGGATATTTGGCAAAGCTGTCTTCAAAATAAGTGTGCAACTTATACACCGGTGTGTCTTGTATTTTGAAAAATATAGTATATAGAACAAAAGTTAAGCTGAAAGTTGAACTCAAATATTGAATTCAAAGTTGCCTATCTGATATCATTTATATTTCCAAATGTATCAAGAAAGTTTTGTCAGTCAGTCAGTTAAGTGCCATACGTGAAACACGCTTGGGCGATCATGTCTCAAAAGAGACATGACTGACTGGGCAGAAGATTATCCCACAGTAGGTTGCCATTGCTTTCTTCAGTAGACTAGTTGCCAGCCAAGGCTATAGAACCCAATCTGTCCTGTTATTTAACCCATAACTGGAAGGCAGAGACGGATTAATACCTTTCCCAAGAGTATTTGCACGTAAGTGAATGCAATGAATTCAACTGGAATTTGAACTCGGCTCCCCGATTTCTTATTCCTAGCCGATATCCACTGCGCCACAACGCACATAAAGTTTTATCATATGGGCATTAATATACCCAAAATAGAAAAAACTGAAATTCAAATGTTTGCTTAAAATGAGCTTTTTTTCTGGATATTCCAGAGAGCATGTTTTTACAAAAATAGGATAACAAATTGTTCATAAATGAACCAATGAAGATATTTTCTTGGTTCCTTAATTCTATTAACAAGAAGTTTTTATGATCAAAATCTTACACCTCATGGGCTTTTGACAACATTAATGTCATAGAGAGAAAATTTTATTGTCTTAAATTTGATTGCACTTAAAAGACATTTATATTTGATTTAAGAAGTCTTAAACATTTTGGATTTTTCAGAATGAAATTTTAACGTTGTAGACTTCTTACTGTAAAAGTAAGTTAAGATGACATTATTTCTTGACCTATAGCACCACTTTTAGTTCTCTTATTTATTAACATGTCCTTATGTGGTTTTTATTAATGTTAGTATTTGAGCTCAAGTCAAAAGACAGGATTTTATATAGAAGATTGATACAACACAATCTGTTTTTTTTTTTTTTTTCATTTATGCTGAGTGTTGTGGTGCAGTGGATATTGGCTCGGAATGAGAAATCAGGGAGCTTTGAATTCCAGCTGAATTCCTTGCATTCACTTCTGACCAAATATCCTTGGGAAAGGTATTAATCTCTCTTCCCTCCAGTTATGGGTTAAATAATAGGACAGATTGGATTCTATAGCCTTGGCAAGCAACCAGTCTATTGCAGAAAGTAATGGCAACCTACTGCATGATAATCTTCTGCCCAGTCAGTTATGTCGTTTTTGAGACATGATCGCCCAAGTGCGTATCATGTATAGCCCTTAACTGACTGATTATATTTTAGACATTGACATTTTTTTGTCTTGCTTAAATCTTTGCATTTTTATTATGCTCTTTTGGTTGTATTATCAGCGTTCCATTTGGTAGTTGGCTTGGAATATTTCTCTTTCCTTTCTTTTTTTACCTTTTATATTTGAGCAGCAGTCTTTTGTATTTAAACTTCAGTTCTGTATAATCGGAATATTTTTTACCAAGTTGGCTTACGGCCATATCATGTTGAATACACTGGTTCTCGCTTGATCACCGAAGTTAAGCAACATTGAGCCTGGTCAGTACTTAGATGGGTGACTGCTTGGGAATACCAGGTGTTGTAAGCATTTAGTGACGGATGTGTGTTGTGGTGCAGTGAATATCGGCTCGGAAAGAGAAATCGGTGAGCTGAGTTTGAATTCCAGTTGAATACCCTGCATTCACTTAAGCACTGATACTCTTGGGAAAGGTATTAATCCGTCCCTTCCCTCCCGTCATGGGTTAAATAACAGGGTAGGACTTGGGGACCCTGCCCTTAAAAACAAGTCCCAATGAATCTTGATACTCAAAAAAAAAAGTATTACTAGACACAAAACTTATATAAAAAAAAAACAAAAAAAAATCAGTAAATTGTTGAAAGAAAAAGGTATTACCAACAATAAATAAATAAAATTTAGTTGGCAATAAATGACCTGCCGAGGTTGATATACCATAATAACAAAACAACCAACAATCAACATAGAATCAAAGCATTAGCTTCATACTAGTCAATTTTTTTCATTGCTAATAATAATAATCTTTTTTACAAATTTAATTTTTGTTCGGTTTAAAAAGATTTTTATAAAGGGGTCCTGAAAAGTATTTGGCCCAGTTAACTTCCCAAATTTGATAAAGAACCAATCCTCTTAATTTATTTTTAAATCTCTTCTTGGTTGAGCTGAGAACTTCTTAACATTCTTTGTATTCCATCTTCAAAAAAGTGATATAGTGGGTCAGAACCAAATTGAATTTCAAAGACAATATTTAGATATTTGTACAAACATCTATTCAACCACATTAACCACATTTTCAACTACAATTAATACAAATTTGCTTTGTAGCTACTCGTTGCTATCTTTGCATCATTCTTCAGCAATAAATTCAACACTCTTGGCTACTGGTGTGTGCTTGCATTATGTATATAACACGCTAAAATCTGCCTTTTTTCTGCCATGCGTTGATAGTTTAAGAGTAAAATTCCCAACTGATGTCAAATTGGTCGAGTTTCAATCCTGGCTTGAAGCAATCAGATGTATAGCTGCACTGATAAGCTGTGATATAGTGAAACTGGCCTGTATACAGATGATATATACCAGTAAAATAGTGACTAAGTAGGTATTGGTTTTTGTTGTATTTGTAAAACTGGATTCATGCTTGGTCAATTTTGCCAATAAATGGGAATGATGTATGTACATTTGGAAGAACAAGGGAAGGCATCATGGGAGCCTGTAGTGTGATGTGATAACATTGTAACACAGAAGTGGATGCAGTGTCCCTGCAATGTCAGGAGTTAGCACCTTGTAGAAAACATGAAATTGTTATGGCATATGATAATGTAGAAAGTACAAAAAAGACCCGATTTTTGTTGGAATATAACCAAGTGTTTTGAAGAAATAAGTGATCACAAAAAGCAACATTTTCTATTAATTTCTGCTGTTTCCTTGTGTCAATTGAATTTTTTTTGATTGTATATGAAGGCATCAGACCTTGATCTACAAGTGACTTGAGTTTGGTTTTATTGAAACGTATAAAGGTGCACAAAAGACCACCCAAAATTATGTTTGTCATTGATTTTTGACAAATCCTGTACATTGATTCGAAAAGTTTTTGTGTACATCAAAGATTGGAACCTTGATCTACAAGTTACTTGATTTTGGTTGAATTCACATAAGGCTTCTTAGAGAAGAATTCGCAAATTCTAAGTGTTTCGATGGTTTCTGCTGTACCCTGTAAATTGATTCAAAAATTTTTTACATAAATCAAAGGTTCATATCATGATCCACAAGTGCCCCAATTTTAGTTGAAATCAGATCAAGAGTTTTGGAGGAGTAGGGTTTGTTAGAATGGAGTCACACAAATATACGCACACACACACACACACACAGACATATCCATTTTTATATATATATATGGATTTTTATATATAATTTATGTATTTTTTTTTATATATAATAAACAATTTATATATAAGTTAGTTTGTTTTTATTATTTATTTCTACTAAATTCTATCCTTAAATTTCAGTATTAACCTGAGACCCGGTCTGGTGTCGAAGTCAACCAGTCGCCAATATCAGCTGGAAAAAAATGCACAGGAAGCAAACAAACAAAACCAGTTAAAACGTAAAAAGGAAAGTGAGAAGATGAGGAGAGATGATGGCTTGAATTCAAAGCTCGGAAAAGATAACAAGGGTTTTGCACTTCTGCAAAAAATGGGCTTCAAACCAGGAACTGCTTTAGGCAAGGAAGGTAACTCTTGCTTTATTTTCCTATCAGAGAAAAAGATATTAAAAGCAAGAGGGGAAAAATTGTGGGTAGCAGGCTGGGAGAAGTAACTAAATAAGGAAATTTATTGTAATGAACCAAAAAAAAATGATTTTTGTTGAGATTTTTATGATCTTCTTAGAAAGTCTTAGCTAAACAACAAACTGTATCAGATCTTTTTGACTCTCTATATCTGCGTTGTGATGCAATGGATATCAACTCGGAACGACAAATTGGGGAACCGAGTTTGGATTCCAGTTGAATTCTTTGCATTCACTTACACACAAATAACCTTGGGAAAGGTATTAATCAATCTCTTCCCTCCAGTTATGGGTTAAGTAATAGGACAGATTGGGTTCTATAGCCTTGGTTGGCAACCAGTCTACTACAGAAAGCAATGGCAGCCTACTGCGGGATAATCTTCTGCCCAGTCATTCATGTCTCTTTTGAAACATGATTGCCTAAAGTGTGTATCACGTATGGCACTTAACTGACTGATGAGGGAAGGATGTTTTGAGAATAGAATTTACCTAATACATTATTTTCAAATTATTGTCCTCATCTTTGTTATGTTCAAATATTTTGGCCGTTGTATGCTCTAGCCTTCTTCAGGTGATTAGAAATTGGAACCAAACACTTAGCTTCATGCACCAGGGAAGATTGTTCTAGTTCTATGTGTCATGCCTCTTCTGGATATCTTTGATTTGGTTATTTTTCTTTAACTCAACTGTCCAAGTTTTTATTCACCTCTGCTGTGGCCAGGTATTGAACTCAGAACTCTTTGGGTCAAATCACTGGATTACTTCAGTGCTTTTATCCACTGGGCCATGTGTCCATGAGGATGAAATGAAGGTTTCACTTTGAAATTTCAATCACTTAAAAAAAGGCTGGAGTGTACAACAGGCAAAATGTTGTGAACATGACAACAGAGATGAAGACAACAGTTCAAACAATGTAAATAGTGTAAATAGTTACAATACCTCATCTCAGAAATATAGACAGATATTGAAGGTGAATATGGCAACAAAGATGAGGACAACAGTCCAAACAATGTAAATAGTTACAATACCTCATCTTAGAAATATAGACAGATATTGAAGGTGAATATGGCAATAAAGATGAGGACAACAGTCCAAACAATGTAAATAGTTACAATACCTCATCTCAGAAATATAGACAGATATTGAAGGTGAATATGGCAATAAAGATGAGGACAACAGTCCAAACAATGTAAATAGTTACAATACCTCATCTCAGAAATATAGACAGATATTGAAGGTGAATATGGCAACAAAGATGAGGACAACAGTCCAAACAATGTAAATAGTTACAATACCTCATCTTAGAAATATAGACAGATATTGAAGGTGAATATGGCAACAAAGATGAGGACAACAGTCCAAACAATGTAAATAGTTACAATACCTCATCTCAGAAATATAGACAGATATTGAAGGTGAATATGGCAACAAAGATGAGGACAACAGTCCAAACAATGTAAATAGTTACAATACCTCATTTTAGAAATATAGACAGATATTGAAGGTGAATATGGCAACAAAGATGAGGACAACAGTCCAAACAATGTAAATAATGTAAATAGTTACAATACCTCATCTCAGAAATATAGACAGAAAAAATTTACTTTAATTTTCTAAAGTAACAAAAATCCATAAGGAGCACGAGTGAAAGAATATTTTCTTTCTTATTTGTAATCATATTGAAGTAGATATGGATATAAACAGAAATAATGTGTGCATTTTTTTTGTTTGAGTATAGAATTTGTTTTAATTTTCTCAAATATCTAACATTATTGTTTGTATTTCCACAGGCCAGGGTCGTGCAGAACCTGTATCGATCAGTGTGAAGAACAATCGTGAGGGACTAGGTATGGAGAGTGAACGGAAGCAAAGGCAGGAAGAGATGAGTCAAATGCGAGCTAAGATGATGCATAAACGACAGAAAGTTTACCATCAACAGCAAAGTGGCTTCCAACAGAGAATGAGTGAGAAGTTTAGTGAACGGGAATTTGAATCTGATTTGGCAAAAAGTCAGAGAGTTTGTGATGAACTTGATGGCAAAGCAGTAAGTATCTTTTTGACTGTGTGCTGACGAATGTTGTAATTGCCACAGGAGATAATGTCTATTGTAAGGGTCAGCATCAATCAGTTCACATAAATAGGTAAGAACCTTTCCTCCTTGAACAGAGGATATGCGGGCTTGAAAGTGAAATGAAAATTAGGACTTGAAATAACAAATCGAAATGATGAGTCTGAATTCACGTTGGGTTTGTTTCATTTGTTTACTGGCAAAAATCTTTGGAAAAGCTATAAATCCATCTCTGCCCTCAGCTATGGGTTAAATAATGATTTCTACTTGAAAAATCATTGATATTATCAAAAAAAATTGTTAATGCAATATTCACGAACAAAAAAAAAAAAAGAATTCCAAAGTATTGTTTCAGTGGCTGCTGCTGATTGTTGCTTGCCTTGTTTTGATGATGAATTTTTTTTATTGTTAATCCCATTTTAGAGTAAGAGGAAGACTATGTTGCAGCTGAGGTCAAATGAAAGAAAAAAAAAGCCAATGAAACTTACTGTTGAATCAAAACTAGGAAATGAACAATGAAATCTAACAATTTGGAGACAATTTAATAACAACAAAGATAAAAAAATCAGATGCAAGAGAAAAGGTGTTCATAGAACGATTAAAGAAATCCATAAAAGGTTTATTGCAATGAAGTTTGAGAAAGCAAATGCCTGTGTATGTACAGGTGTTCATGTGTATATAACTACACTGCACAGTATTCATCAAATTTTTGAGTCTATCAAAACGTATTGTTATTTAATTGGAGGATCCAATTTCTTTTTTGCAGAATGTTGAAGAGCCAAAGGAATGGTTTTTCTGGCCGTTGCATTGGTTAGAAAAGAAATCTGCCAAAGAGGAAGATGATGAAAGTGAAGAACAATCAGATCCAATCATGGATCTTTATACTGTGAGTACTAAAATGCTTGCACCTAAAGATTTTCATCAAACTACTTTTCTTTACTTTTTTTTACTTTTACTCATATACAGAGTGCGATGGATAAATTGTCGTCTAAATTACACAAAAATGAAAATAACACTGACATCTCATTTTAACAGAAATATTTACCAAAATTTCACAAAAATATCTTGAAATATTAAATAGCAAATTTATTCAATAAAATTGCCATTGGCTTCAACCACAGCCTCCAAACGGCTTTGGAATCTCCTGCAATTCTTCTGGATTATATATATATATATATATATATATATATATATTATAGCAAGAAATATACAGAGATTTGATGATATTTTTATTTAAGATATAAAAGAGAATCAAGCAGCACCTATCTCCGAGAATTTTGAACTCCTCCGCTAACAGCAGCCACTTGGTGAATACATCTGGGTCTTCAATAAGTCAACTTGCTATTAATAGCAGGAATTGTGTGAGCAGTTTGAATGCTGACAATTTTTGATTCTTGCTAAGTCGCCCTCTCTTTTCCATCTAAAGGTGCTAGAGTTCATATATGTAAGATCCTGGGAGCCTGCTCTCTGTAAGCAGAGAGAATGTCTACTGGGACTTAGTATTATTGGGCTCTAGTATCCTTATCTCAGGGGTCTGCTCTCTGTAAGCAGAGAGGTCTCCTGGGACTCAGTATTATTGGGCTCTAGTATTCTTATCCCAGGGGCCTGCTCTCTGTAAGCAGAGAGAAGGTCTCCTGGGACTTAGTATTATTGAGCTCTAGTATCCAGAATTTTTTTTTCCCTATATCACCTTTTCTCATTTCATCTTTTAGCCATATAAAAAATCCCACAGTTAGGACTTGATAATGTTCTGGACGAAGAAACCAGTTGTTTATTTTTATATTTTAAATAAAAATGTCATCAAATTTCTGTATATTTCTTGGTATTATTAAGTTTTGTCTAGTTAAGAATTTATATATATATATATATATATATATATATATGATCCTCTTTTGTAGTTCCAGTCTTTAAGAACTCAGGCAATCATCTAATTCTTCTATCAGTCTATTAGCCTTTTTGGAAATTTACTTGAGGCTCTAATTATCTCTGAATTGATTAAGCATCTCACATCACAGGGGCGTCTTTCAGATAAGTAATATGTTTTTCACTTCTCTAAAACAACTGGATGTATTAGCAATTATTGCTGAAAGAGTCTGTCAAGCTTTAGAATGGGGAAGCTTGAACTGTTTCTTTGGAAGGCTTTTGACAGGGTTTGGCATATACTGGTTTTCTTCACAAGTAGAAAGGTTACAATGTTTCCTGGATGAGTTTTTGAACTGATACAGTCTTTCTTATTGAATTGTGAAATGAAAGTTGTTCTGAACAGCCACTCTTAGATCTGTTTGCATTAATACAGGTGTTCCCCAGGGATCTATCCTTGAGCCCATTTTGTTCCTAATTTTCATCAACAACTTTCCTGATGGCATCACTTCTCAACTCCATATCTATGCTAATGACACGGCCTTTTATTCCTGTCTTAATAATAAGTCTGATTGGTTTGTGTTATAGTGGAACATTCTGCCAACCCCCGAGAATAGAATGCTCTACTTTATAAAAGACGATAACGAGCGGTACGATGGGGGGAAAGGTCTTAGACAAAGGCATTCACTATTTGATAGTCGATTCCATTCCAACAAGTGGTTTACCTAAGCGTGTATTATTGTTAATTGTACCTTAGTACAATAAATCTGTATTTCTTATTCCTGGTGTGGAGTTCCATTCTTCAACTGATCATTTTATCATATATATTTTATTCCTTTTCGGGATATATCAGTTTGATAAGGTCAATTTGGCAGCAGATCCCAAAAATACTCTTTCTGTTATTAACTGAAATTTAACATGTCCAAAATGAAACTGCTATCTTTTGTCTGGAAGAATCCTTTTCACCTTCTATCAACATGGCCAAGGCTAACTATCAAGAGAGTGATTCATTGCGCTTTCTGCTGCCATTAAGTTGAAAGATTATATTGAATCTATTGCTAGGTCTGCTGCTTCACTGTGTCATCATTGACAAATTTTCTCTCCAGAATCTATGTTACATATTTATAAGTTTTCCATCCGTCCTTGTTTTGAATATTGCTGTCACATATGGTTTGGTGCTTCTGCTATATGTTTACAGATTCTTGATAAAATCCAAATAAGAATCTGCAATGTTGTTGATCCTGACCTGACATCTCTCTGTCAGTCACTTTCCCACTGCCATAATCTAGCTTCCCTGTGCCTTTTCTATAAACACTTTCATGGTAATTGTTCTGATGAACTCTTCTCTATTGTATCTAGATTTTAAGAATTTAACCATAGTACTAGATTGGTGGCAAAGTCTCATAATTTTACAGTTGAAATGGTTAGATGTAACTGTAAATTTTATTCTGTTTCTTCTATCACACTCTTCGCTTGTGAAACTCTACTCCAGTCTCTCGCTTCCCAGTCAATTTTGATCATCATATATTTAAGTGTGATATCAATTATTATCTATTGTTTCATTTTTTTATCGTTCTCTCTCAAGAATTCTCTGACACTCTGTCATATAGAAAGACTCCAGAGGAAGTCATCTCAAAGGAGAGTTGTCATATAGGAATAATGTGTCACTGCTGACACTTGAGTTTGAACGTGGATTGCCAGGTAGTAAACACAGTCAACCTTGTTCTCAATGGTACTGTGCTGCTGGGATCACATGACAGGTAGAATATATATATATATATATATATATATATATATATATATATATATATATATATATTGGGTTATGTTTTGAAGGCTGTCAATGCGTTGAGTAAAATAAAGGAAGGTAAAGAAGTGTTTGGGTATTACCTATTTATTATACATTAATATTTTGAGATTAAAATCTCATCTTCAGAATGGCAGAGAAGCTTTTGTCTGTCCGGATTTCTTCCGGGAAGATTTAAATTTCTGTCTTCGAGAGATTGAATTCGTAACGGTTGGTCAGCGAACACAAGCAACATAACTCGACTATATTCTGTAAAAAACGGTTTAATTTCTATTTTTGTCTTCAGAAATTGAATTAAATCAACTTTACAGTGTTAGCTGCTTGTGGTAAGTCAACCGGGATTCAGTACATTTTTCAGTCTGTTTTTCTGTAATTTTTGGAAATTATTTTTTTTTTTTTGTCACTTAGTTTGTGTAAATTATTTTGCAATTCAAGGTTATTTTTGACTTATACAAAGTTAAAACTTTGTAAACCTCAGTCACTTTTTTTTCTTTCTTTTTTTTTTTTAATTGGAGAAGATAGTTTCTACTATAGCCCGGTCTCACACTCCACCCCCTTCTTTTGAATGAGTTTAGAGGTGATCGCCTTGTTTCTTGTTTAGAAGGGGTTCCCGGTTCATCCCCTTTCTCCGGTCTTAGTGTTAGTTCAGCTGGAAGCCCTTTGCAGTTATGGAGTATGGTGGCAACGTCTTTACATTCTGAGGGTACCGGGTTGGCAGTTTCCTAGTTGCTGCTTCCGACTGGTAGTTAGGAGCCCGAACTCTTGCGTAGCGTCTTGAGAGGCTGCTCTGATCAACAGTTGAATAATACCGGGGTTTTTGTAGTGCCATATCGCGCCTGGACAGGCGTCCCTGCATGAACGTTCGGTGGGCAACCCCGAGGCCACATGATGTTGTAGGCCGCGCCAGTCTCCATCCTTCACAAGTTGCAAATGATTGACCGACTGATTCTATTCTAAGACCTCTCCTTAACTGAATCACTATGGAAAAAAGCAAACATAATAGCAAAACTAAACCAGCTCATTTGAAAACGCCCAAACCTGTCTGCATCTCTTTCACTAACATACGCGGCATCTGCACCAACTTCCCCAGCGTAGATTCTTTCCTCCAGAATAACTCACCTGATATATTAGCCCTATGTGAAACTAATCTTAACCCTTCTATCCCCTCATCTGAGTTCTATGTTCCTGGCTACCTTCCCCTCTTCAGGAAGGACTCCAATGTTCATATGCATGGGCTTGGTGTCTGTCAGCGAACGCCTTCCCTTAGCTCGGGTGTCATCTTTTGAATCCCCAGATCATTCTTTCATGTGCTTCCGCCTCTCACTTCTCAGCTCGATTAGCTATCTCTTCTTTCTCTACCGCTCTCCTTCCTCCCCTGACTGTTTGTTACTTGACATAATTTCTGACAATATTGACAAAGCCATTTCTTCCCATCCCTCTGCCCATGTATTCGTGTTTGGTGACTTTAACGCCCACCACACCAAGTGGCTGAAGAACGCTGTCACTGACCCTGCTGGTGTCCACACCATGAACTTTTCAATCACCCAATCCCTTACGCAAGTAGTGGACTTCCCCACACGTTTCTCTGACAACCCTAACGGAAGGGACTCACTTCTAGACCTCTACTTCACTTCCATCCCAGACTCTTGCACTACCAGACAACTCTGCCCACTCAGAAACTCTGACCACACTGTAGTGTCCGTCAATATTTCACTCCACTCCTGCCCGACCCATGAAACCCAGACAAGTAGAATATCCTACTGCTATCAAAGAGCAGACTGGGATTCGTTCCGAGACTTCCTCTGTGACATCCCTTGGAACAACGTCTTTAGTCTTCCCATCGAAGAATGTGCATCCGAGGTCTCCTCCTGGGTTAAGGCTGGCATCAATGCCTTCATCCCTGCTAGGAAATTCCAGCTTAAATCTCATTTGTCTCCATGGTTCTCACCCGCTTGCTCGGCTGCCATTGCCCACCGGAATCATTTCTTCCGACTCTATCGTAACTACGCGTCGGACCAAAACAGGCGCCTTTTCACTTCAGCTCGTAATAAGTGTAAAAGGATACTTAACAAAGCTAAGATGTTGTTTGCTGCCAGAATGAAGCAACGCATAGCATGCTCTAAATTCGGCTCTAAAGACTATTGGCGACTCTGTAAAAGAGTACTTAACAAGAGCAAGTCCACAATACCCCCGCTAATCAACAAATTTGAGGTCCTCACCTCCCCAGCAGATAAGGCTGAATGCTTTGCCCGCAGATTCTCAAACAATTCGAGTCTGGACTCATCTGGAGTTTTTACACCCGACTTCTCACCTAGAACCGAGGCACAATTGAATGATGTCCACATTACACCTTCGCTTGTCTCTAAGATAATCTTAAAACTTGACCCTCACAAAGCAAGCGGTGGTGACGAAATCCCAACCATAGTCTTAAAGAAATGTGCCCCTGAACTCTTCTCTGTCTTTTCTAAGCTCTACAACCTCTGCCTATCTGCTTCCTGCTTTCCTGCCTGTAGTTCCTATATTTAAAAACACTGGAGAACCCTCTGACCCTGCAAATTACCGCCCTATCAGCCTTCTTCCAATCTTTGGCAAAGTGTTCGAAGCCATTATCAATGCCGAGGTGGTTCAGCATCTCACAGCACACAGGCTCCTCTCGGAGAAGCAATATGGTTTCCGCTTCACCAGGTCTACTGCTGACATTCTAACGACCATCACTGAGTACATATACCAGGCACTCAACAGGAATGGCGAAGCCCGAACCGTTGCATTGGATATATCTAAGGCGTTCGACAGAGTTTGGCATGCTGGCCTTCTATGTAAACTGCGGAGCTATGGTATAACTGGACATTTGTTTGAACTAATCCAGTCATTCCTCTCTAACCGCACAATGAAGGTGGTATTAAACGGACATGCCTCTCAGAACTACCATACAAACGCAGGTGTCCCCCAAGGCTCCAACTTAGGTCCTACACTCTTCCTGATATACATTAATGATCTCCCTGATTCCATAAGAGCCCAAATAGGTTTGTACGCCGATGACACCACAGTTTACTCTCGCCTCCTACAAAAATCTGGTGTAGGCGTCAAAGCTAACCTCGCAGCCGAGATTGAAAAAGACCTCCAATCCATATTGGACTGGGGTAAGAAATGGCTAGTAAATTTTAATGCTTCTAAAACGAAGCTACTCTCAATTAACCATCATTGACAATCTCACCTACCTCCCATTAGCATGGACCAGGCTTGCCTCCCAGAGAGTAAAACACTACGCCTCCTTGGTCTCACACTTTCAGTGAACCTCAAATGGAATGACTATATCGAATCCATTGCTAAATCCGCTGCTATGAAAGTTGGTTCTCTGTGTAGGGCCCGGAAGTTTTTTCCGTCTAAATCTATCCTGCACATTTATAAATCTACCATCCGCCCGTGCATTGAATACTGCTGCCATATCTGGTCAGGTGCCCCTGCTGTTCTCCTCGGGCTTCTCGATAAGGTTCAGAGGAGGGTCTGTAATGTGATAGATACCGACTTGGCAGACCGCCTGCAGTCTCTCTCCCACCGGCGCGACGTGGCTTCCCTGTGTCTCTTCTATAAATACTTCCACGGCTTCTGCTCCGATGAACTTAGATCACTAGTGCCCCCTAAATACGAATTTGAATGAGATACTAGATTAGCAACTAGATCCCACCCTTTTACAGTGAAACTGATAAAATGCAGCCGTAACTTCTACTCCAACAGTTTCTTTCCTCGCACTTCCCGACTGTGGAATTCTCTTCCAAATGATTGCTTCCCTGACGGCTACAATCTCCAGGAGTTTAAATGTAAGGTCAATAGACACCTCCTAACACACTAAACTGCTCCCATTCTATCAAACACTCTTCCCATCTACCCAACCCTCATCCTCGCTATCCTTACTCATCTGTCACCTTCCTCCTGACATTCCCTATGTCTAACCACTACTTCTCTTTATCTTCCCCTATGTAGCCCCATGCGCAATAGTGGCAGTGGAATGCCTTGCTTGGGGTGAGATGATTAAAAAAAAAAATATATATAGAGAGAGAGAGAGAGATTAGTGAGTGTAAAATAGGATAAGGGTAAGTGTTTGACACTTTATTAAGTGACTTTTACTAAAATAAAAGTTATAAAACTAACATCAAGTTTCATTAAGCCTAATAAGGTTACAAAGGGAACTGACAATGTGATTTTATTAACCCTAGCAAGGTTACAAAAGTGGTGAGAAGGATTCGAAACTTATGTGATTCACAAAAGTGGCGTCGAGCTTTCAAAATTTATGCGATTTACAAAAGGTAGCATTAGAAAAGTAACAACGAGGAATTGTTTGAGTTTACATGAGGAAATAACTAAAAATTAATCTACAAAAAATTCCAGCAGTGTACAGCAAATATGGAGGAACTAAAAGCTGTCATGATGCAAATGTTGGTGCTACAGAGACAACAACTAGAGTTGCAGCAGCAAAAAATACAACAATTACAAAAACAAAAAGAACATGAACAGCAACTACTACTACTACTACTTCTACTACTACTACAAAAACAAGTTTTTTTTGAGTTGTTGACTAAAACAAGGGAAGAAAAAAATTTCAGATTCATTCATGCCAGATGCCGTTGCAAATTCAATAAGTGAATTTGTATACAATCCAAAAGAAGGAATAACTTTTCCGCATATTATAGAACATACAAACAGATCTTCAAAAAGTATTGTGTGCATTGGAATGATGAAAAAAATGTTTGGTTATTATTATGGAAATTGTCCACTGCTGAATATGAAAAGTTTGTGAACTTTATTTTTCCAAAGAAACTAGGTAAAATAAACTTTGATGAAATGGTAGTAGCTCTAGCAAAAGTTTTAGGAGATAGGACTGTTTAATGCATGATAGCATGATGTCTAAACTTGGTAAAGTGACGATGCCGATTTTATCAATTATGCAGGAGGTGTGAATCGAGAATGTGAAAAGTTCAAGTTAAATTAATTTAACTCCAGAAATATTAAAATGTCTCGTATTTATACAGGGCTTAACTTCTAATAACGATACGGCAATAAGATCCAGAATACTTGCAAAATTAGAAATGGATCCAAAATTAACTCTCCAAAAAATAGCGGAAGAATGTTAACGTATTGTAAACCTAAAAATAGATACCACAAGAATTAAGGAGAGAGACACTTTACAAGTGCATATCATCCAACCAACCATCTAAAAGAAAAAACTATAGACGTTCCTCAACTTCTAACAAAACATTAAAAAAAAGACGAGAAATCTCCCTTAATACCTAATACTTGCCACAGTTATAGAGATAAGCATTTCAAGAGTGATTGTTTTTTTCAAAAAATGTTACAAATGTGGGAGACACAAATGTACTTGTTGCAGATACGAAAAAAATGGAGGAAAAATAAAATGCATGTAGACATGATAAATACATGGAGTAAGGCAAAAAGCATAAAACTAACAAGACTTTGAACAAAAAATCTCAAAAGAGGAAATTTGTTTTTATGGACATGAATAATGTAAAAAAATTACAACTAAATACAGGATCTGATATCACTATTATAAATGAACAGACATGGAGAAAAATGAGTAAACCCAGTTTATTGCTTTCTAATAAAGTTGCATGTGGAGTTTCAGGAAAAGAATTAAACTTTTTGGGTAAATTCACCTGTAATATTTCTTTTGTTGGAAAAACAAAAAAAAAGTGCTAGTGTTTGTATTAAAGAATATAGCTAATTTATTTGGAACAGATTAGATTGCATTATTTGATCTTTGGGACCTTCCAATTAACTCTTTTGCAACAAAATAAATATTGTTACCTCCAGTACTAATATGGCAGCAAAGAACAAAAAACAAAAGCAAAATTTTAAGTAAAAGAGAATGTAATACTGACATTTAAACCAAAAAGAAGTATACCTTTTGCAGTGTTGGAACCAATTAATAAAGAATTGGACAGACTAGAAAAATTAGATGTGATCTCAAAAATAGACTATTCTGAATCGGCTATGTGACTAAATGAAAATTTAAAACAACATAAGTACCATTTACCAAAACCAGAAGAAATTTTTGCAAAGTTAAATGGTGGAAATTTTTTCTCTAAATTGGACCTGTCAGATACTTTACAAGTTCTGGTAGACGAAGAGTGCTCAAAACAATTAAGGATAAATATATAAATATAGACTCCAGAGGAAGTCATCTCAAAGGGGTGTTAGTTGTTATATAAGAATACAGTGTCACTGCTGACACATTTGTTCGAACATGGATCACCAGGAAGTAAATACAATCAACTTTGTTCTCAAGTTAGTGGTACTGTGTTGCTGGGATCATGTGTAGAATATATATATATATATATATATATATATATATATATATATATACACTAAAGTAGAAGTTATAAAACTAAAGTCGAGTTTCGTTGAACCGAATAAGGTTTCAAAGGGAACTGACAACATGATTTTTGTTAACTCTGGCAAGGTTACAGAAACATTCATCAACCTCTTGTGTCTTGGGTTTTTTTTTTATAATCATATCGCCCCAAGCAAGGCATTTTACTGCCACTGTTTTGCAGGGGGTTACATAAGAGGAAAGTTATGAGAAAAAGTGACAGGTTATAGGGAGTGTCAGGAAATGGGTAAGAGAAGGATGAGAATACTGATGAGTGTGGAGTGGACGGAGAAAGGAGCATGAGAGAGAGGATGCAGGTTAGTGAGATAGGAGATGACTATTGACTTTAAAATTCTTGGAGATTGTAGCTGTTGGGGAAGCAAGTAAATGGAAGGGAATTCCACAGGCGGGAAGTGTGAGAAAAGAAGCTGAAGGAGTAAAATAAGTGTTTGCAATTTATTGGTTTCACAGTAAAAGGGTGGGACCTAGTTGCTAATCTTGTGGCTCAAGTAAATTCATATATAGGGGACACCAGTGAGCTAAATGAAAATTTAATATATTATTAAATTTAATTAAATATTATTTGTCGATTGTTGTCGAGCCCTTAGCTGTCAGTGAAGTTGTGAACAAATTTTCAGCGCTCTATGCCCTTGTCAGGTTGATGAATGAAGTTCTCGAGTGATAGTTTGCTGTTTTTTTTCTCACAACTTTACTGACAGCTAAGGGCTCGACAACAATCGACAAATAACCAAATAATTCAACAATGCTGCTCAAAAGGAATATGAATATGTTAATTAAATATTGTTTTATTGCCTATCTTGTGGAGCAATAGTTAAATATATGTATTCAGGGGAAAAAAGTGATAAAATAGAAAGTTTCTGTTCGATTAAGTCTTAAAAGAAGAGTTTCATCAGCTTAAAGTCATGTTTATGTTGCTGTGCACAAAGGAGTGGGGGACACAGAATTTTAATTTAATTTTTTTTTAAAATATGTATATAACATTACAATGTGGGATATCTAATAACAAATCTGCAAAGAAAAGATATTTAATAGCATGTGATAAAAACAAACTAAATGAAATTGTCTAGATTTAATTTAGAATTGTGTTCTCCCTCCTTCATATGCATGTGAAATTGCATCAACGTAAACATTGCTTAAAAGGATGAAATGCTTATAAAATTTTTTTCCACTTTGTTATTAATTTCTTTAAAATTGTTTTTTGATACATAAAATGTATATATTGTTTTTATATTGTTTTCTTTTACTTAGCCCCAAGAAAAATTGGAAATGCTGACTTGTTATCTACGGAATACATACTTTTATTGTATATGGTGTGGAATCCAATACAAAGGTTAGTCTGTTATATTTTGTCTGTAATTTTGAAGTCTTTTTAACATTCCAAGCAAAGTATCTATTAATTTTAATCAACCATTCATATCTGAAAGAAAACTCAATGGACCTTATGGCCATATAATTTTAAAACCCTAGTTCTTGTATGATTACTAAATTTAAGCAATGTCGGACCTGGTTAGAACCTAGATGGATGACTATTTGGGAATAATACCAGATGTAGGATGTGCGTTGTGCTACAGCGGATATCTGCTCAGAGAGAGAAATCGGGAAGCCGGGTTCGAATTTCAGTTGAATTCCTTGCATTCACTTACGCGTAAATACCCTTGGGAAAGGTATTAATCTGTCTCTTCCCTCCAGTTATGGGTTAAATAATAGGACAGATTGGGTTCTGTAGTTTTGGTTGGCAACCAGTCTACCGCAGAATGTAATGACAACCTACTGTGGGATAATCTTCTGCTCAGTCAGTCATCTCTTGAAAGAGACATGATTGCCCAAGTGTGTGTCATGTATGGCACTTAACTGACTGACTGATACAAGGGGTGGATTACAGAGCGTTGGACATTGAAATCCAACATTTACAGAGTGGGTTGAATGCAAAAGGGTTAAATTGAAAACATTTATAAGCTGTAAAAAAACAAAATTAATCAATTTCATTTGTATTTTTTATTTTGTAGATGAATTAGGTAATCAGTTATTTAAAAAAAATTATTATTATACCATTAATTAACTCACTGTAGAGGGGCTACTGAGTGGGAGGGAGAGGGAAGGATGGATTCTTCTTCTATGTGCCCTGTCCCTATCTCTGGTGGCTCTTAGTACGCTTTCTCCTGTTACACCACGCAAACCTTGTTCTGTCATCCACATGATCAGGTCCTTCAAATGTTATCCGCTGCTTTCCTTCTCTCTGGCCTGTTAGTATCAAATTCTCCAAGCCCTCTTTCCTCATTGCATGTCCCAGGAACTTCAGTTGTCTCTTCCTGATGCTCAGTATTAATTTCCTTTTCGTCTCCATCCTTTCCAAAACCTCATCATTGCTCACATGCTCGATCCATGATATTCGCAGCATCCTTCTGTAGAACCACATTTCAGTTGCTTCAAGTTTTTCCTTCATTTTTGATGATATCGTCCAGCATTCACTGAAGGATGGATTAAGATGTGCACATTATGAGAATGGGCAGGATGGATATCAGTTAGTCCTAGTCTTGAAGAGATAAAGATTGTACTTGTCAAGAAAACATCCTCTTTCAAGTTTGTTCTACAAAGTAACAGTAAGGGAATGTTAAGGGTTTGCTATGGTGAACATAACATGTGGGGTGGATTCTAGCTGTGAAGGTCTGAGCTGGTTGAACAAATGTAACTTGTCCAAACATTTGCCATAGTAATAGCATTAAAGTAGTGAGAGTCGAGCATTGTTTCATTTCTGGAATAATGGTTGCAGGATGGAGAAGATTCCATTACCCACAAAGACATATAACCACTTTTGAACTCTGTTGAGGCTGGACAATGAGGACTGGGCGGCACTATGCCATTCTTGGTCTCAGCTGACTTTTGTGTGGCAGTGGGAGTTAGCTATTTTCTGGAGTGATAAAAAGCACTGACCATTCTTCCAGCATTTTTTGTGATTACAATACTCTCGAATTTTAAAACTGTTAGTTTTGTCATGCTCAAACAAACCACAAAAAAAGAATTAAGTGAACACTGCCCTGATTTTTAACTTCAGACGTGAGTCTAAACAGTCAAGTGACATACCAATTTGCCAATAGGCATTCAAAGCAAGGATTCACTTTGAGAGTATGACCATTAAAGATTGATGCAAGTTTAGGGTCTGCTTGGTGTTGAAATGTTACTTGTCTTGTTTTGGGGGTATTAAATGAAACCAGCCTTCTATCAGGGAAGAGATCAATTGCAAGACACTTGATTTTTTTTGAGTTACACCTATACACTGTAATGTCATCTACATATATATTCACTAAGGATCTGAGAATGTTTTTAGGCAGATCATTAATAAAAAGCAGAAAGAGAGTAGGACCAAAGAGAGTGCCTTAGGGGACATCAGCATTGACCATTAACAATGCTCTTCAAAGACTTACCTGACAGAAAAGACTTGATAACTAAGAGAACTCTCAGAGATACTATAGATGGCATGTTTGTGTTACACATTTTCAAGAGCCTTTTAGATATCTATGGGTTATCACCCAAAATCTTTTTTATTATCAAATGCATCACTGATTCTGTGCATGGTAATAGTTTAGACATCAGCAGTGAACCTAGAAAAGCATACTGTTTGTCACTAAGAAGTTTTTTTTTTTTTTGAGGTGTTCAACAACATTCTTATTGATAGCTTCAAAAAGTTTGCTGACACTAATTTTTTTTTCTTTTTCAGATGAAAAAGACATAAAGAACAATTGTCCTGGAAATACACGCTCAGATCATGACTAAGCACAGACTGTTCCATCCACATTTCTTGAGTCACCTCAAAAACAGATAATCCTTTGCAGTATTTATTTTGAGTCAATTATCATGATTATGGAGATGTGGTTGGTGCAGCGGTTGTTATAGAAAAACGGATTCAGTGAGCTGAATTCCAATTCTGACTGTTTGCAATAAATGCTTTTGGGAAAGGCATGAATCCATTTCTTCTTGCCACTATGGCTATGGGTGAAATAGTTGTGCAGTCTGTTTCTTTAGCATTGGTTGGTAACCAGTCTTAGAGATGAAAAACTCTGAATTTGAAACCACTCTCAAGAGGTATGGGCTCTTGCCTGAGACACACCTCTTCCTGCTGTACATGTGGTGCCCCAATGATTTACATGGGTTACCAGAAACATGTATACCTTACTATTTCCAGTCACAATGCCTAACATATTTTCATGTGCAACTATTCACCATCATAAATTTTGTGCTTTTTTTCTATCTACCCATGATAGACTTGATCATATATAAATGCCAATGTCACCATTTTTTTGTCTGTTAGTTTTGTTATGCTCAAACCACAAAAAAGAATTAAGTGAACCCTGCACTGATTTTAAATTCAGACATAGGGCTAAACAGTCGAGTGACATACCAATTTAGCAGCATGATGCTATTGGAATATTTGGGTAAAATTACTTTGGGAATATTTTTTTTTTTTTAAACGTTGGTTATAATTTCATATTTATTTTTAAGTAATATTGATATGTTAAATGTGTTTAGAATGGTAATAATTAAATTTAGCATTTTCTTGAAAAATTAACACGACAGCTATCACTTAAAACAATGCTAGATTTTTAAACTTTAATGAGGCTAAATCTTTTTTTTTTAATTTCATTTTTTTAAACTCACATTGCTTTACTTTTGTTTCAAGTAAAATTTCTTTTGACTATAAAAATTTCAGGTCAACCATTTAGTAAAATGGGAAGTTATATATATATTTTTTTTTTTTTTTTTAAATACCCTGATCTTTTATGGGTAACATATTTAGCTGGGAATTTCCAGTTTATTTTCTTGTATTACTAATTTCAACTTGCAAAAAACAAAATTATTCTTATACAATGCAAAAATGTTTCAGCTTTCAATAACCGACAAAACTGATAACCTGTAAAGCAAACCAATCACTCAAGAAGAATTCACAACAAAAAGTGAGTCATGAAATATGGAAATTTTATTATCATGAAAAATAAACAAGAACACTTGTTTAGTGCAATGGTTAATGAGCTAATCTTGCAAGCCCTTGACAGTTCCTATCTGGATGTTCTTTGAATGTGGCCTTGTAACAAACTCAATAAATATCTGTAAAATCCATAAACTCTTGAGCTTCTAACTTGCTATTGAGCGGGCGAGTATTGTTGTATAGCGAGTTTACTTTTTCACTGGGTGAAACTCACCAAAACTAAATGGCTACATTAAACACTTATGTCAACATTATATAATAGATATTTTACAAGGGTGTGTTGAAAAGTTCTTGTCCTGACCTGCTTTCTAAAATCTGACTAAACATCATATTTTTTTTTTAGGTGAGGGAAGAGCTTCTAGGGTGAATCAAGAACATTTCAGCACCTCATACTATTCTTGTTTTTTTTTTTTAGATACACAAAATGAGGACCAAATGTAAAATTTGACAGCTGAATATTGCGTTCAACATGAAACAGACTGTTAACCTCAATGTTCACTTTTATATTTACATATGCTCTATCACTGATATTGAGCACCTTTACTCATAAATATAGCATATAATAAAAATATAATTTTAAGATGTGTGTGTAATTTCTAAAGAATTAATGGATTTATTTTTAATCTGACATTATTATTATTATTATTGTGGACACTTTGTATTTAAAATAGATGTCGTATTTTTATTTATTGAACTGCATTGGAGTAGATAGGCTGAACTATCACCCGGTTCACACTCCACCCATGTCTATTGAACAGGCTCATCCCTGGTTTCCGGCTTTCTCTTTTCCAATCTTTTCACTCTTACGTAGCCCCCTGCGCATCAGTGGCGTTACCACCTTGCTTGGGGTGATATGATTTAAAAAAAAAAAAAATTATGTCTATTGGTCTACGCATTTAAGAAATCTTAGTGATGAAAAGGTGTTCAGCAGCAGGGATCCAAAAATATTCTGCATTGCTGTTGGTGGTGGTGGGAAAGGAGTGTTTTCCATAAAAAGCGAAAACAGAACCTTGCTTACTGTGATGTTCTTCATGACCAAGTAGTAAAGCATGCTAGATCAAACGGAGTATGCCAGTTCAATCTCTGCTGGCAAACATATAAGTTCTTTACTAAGATTTCTTGAATTCACTGGCTAATATACAGATGTGATACACACTGTTTAATAAATAAAAATGGGTCACTCATTTTAAATACGAAGTATTCACTATAACATCTGAAATAAAATGTATGTTTCAAATATAGGCCATATGAATAACAAAGATATATTTAAAAATGTCTTTGACCAAAAAAAAAGTCCAATCTTGGTCCTTACAATACAAGCTCTTATACATTAAAATAGATTTTCAGACAGCAAAACCTAAAATATATAGTAATTTTTCAAACTGTGTGTGTGTTTTTATATATATATATATAATGTAAACCAATTTTTCACTTCAGCACCTTGACACTAGGGGTTTTGTAGGTTGGATTTCTTTTTTTTAACCTGTTCAATCCACTCTTTAGGAAGTTTCAGCAATTAATTGCCATTTTTCTCATTTTGCATTTTCTTTATAAGTGTGTGTGTGTGTGTGAGAGAGAGAGAAAAAAAAAAGTTAAAAAATTCCATGTTGACAATCCAGTGTCACCAGAAAAAAGAACTTTATTTCACAAGAAGTAAATGTAATTATAAATACCTGAATTTTACTTAAACTGTATTGGCAGTACTCCCACTAATTCACGACACCTAAGGTTTAAAATAAATTTTTATAAATGAAAGGCTTTCTTGAATCTTTGATTTTAGCTTTAATTGAAAGCTAATGGATGAAATTTAATATTTCCTGTCAGCAAAATATTCTTGTGTATT
Source organism: Ascarosepion bandense (assembly GCA_037127315.1). Classification (NCBI taxonomy): domain Eukaryota; kingdom Metazoa; phylum Mollusca; class Cephalopoda; order Sepiida; family Sepiidae; genus Ascarosepion; species Ascarosepion bandense. Next base: position 6,219,721 of record JBBBDQ010001014.1, on the reverse strand, counting down.
TTAAACAGAAATTATAGTGATTGGAATTGATTTTTAAGAATTTTTTTCTGAAGTAGCTGGTTAGTGCCCTTTTTTTTTAATCAATGCAATTCTCTGCATTTAAAAAAAAAAATCTCCCCAAAATAAACTATATTTTTCTGAAGTCTTATTTGTGGAATATGAATTGATTTAAAGTATAATTAATCTGATTTGAGAAAAATCAAGTTTAAAATAATACAGAAATATATTTTTAAAACAAATTCTAGCTGTGTTTTTAGCCAACATTGCCATGTTTTACATGAGTGACGAAGTGATGACATTGTGCTATAGAAACTTTATCAGTAAAACATAATTCAAGGAAATGACATGAGTGCCTTTTTTAAGTACTCAGTAATCTTCAAAATGTAAAATATTCTCTGTAATATAATTTAAGGAATGTTGACTTTAAATTTACTAAAGTCATTGCTTTTATTTTCTGATAATGTGTATATTCAACCATATTTTCAAAAATGGGCATGTTACATATTTTTATGTATATAAAGAAAAAGTTTTAAATTATTTTAAAAATCTTGGTGCAAAATGATAAAGCTTTTCAATTTTTGATTAGTAAATATAGTTTTCATTTAACAAAAATAGCGAACGAGATTAAAGTTAAAGTAGAATTTTAAGATATAAAAAAGAAATGAAAACAATTCTTGCAAAAATTCATGAACATGTGAATAATATGTTCAATTTTGTTTAGCTTATAAAATTTAGTAATTTACTTTTGTGCAGATAAATTAGTGTTATCTATTTAGTGAAAGTGATTAGTGTTAGGTTTTTCTAAGGTAGGACAGATTTTAAAATATTTGGTTAATAATGTACTGAGGTGAACCAGTTGACAGACTGAATTTTTGTAAAATCTATTATTGAATATAAAAAAAGAATTGGTTTATAGAAATTTTTTATGACTTTAATGCAAAAATAAACTTCTCCCTACTGACCAATAATCTCAAAAAATCTAAATATTTTTAACTACTTTCAAAGTTAGCCATGACTTTGTTTTATATTTCAATTTGTTTATGAAATTGCCATAATTTTCAAGCTATGTTTAGATATAAAAAAAAAAAATGTTGAAACTGCACCATCTGAAGTTTTGAGGTAGTCACCCCCATTATTTGAAATCCATTATGTGGATCAACAAAACAAAAAAAATATAAAATGCTTACAAAATTAGTGGCTAGAACTAAGGGTGAGAAATCCAACAGCTGAAATTTAACTGAAGCAAAGACAAGGATACTGAACAAAATAGTTCAAATGTAAAAGCTGCTCTTGTTAAAACTTAAGTACATGGGGTGGTGGAAATAACACGGCCAAAAGAAAAAAAAAGCCTTACTCCCACCTCAGCCTTTGTTTCTTGCTTTCTAGCTAAGTTTACATTTAAATTTTGAAAATCAATGTCAATCATTAACTTCAGTCTGTTTAATTTGTCCTTTTCTTCTTACTCCTTGATGCTTTTTGTCTTATATTCTTTCATACTCAGTCTTGCTTAGGGTGAAATTCTTTAGGGGTTGCAGATATTTCTCTCATGTCTGCTAAACATTAAGGATGGTCTGAATCCTACAGTAGACTGAGAAAATGGCTGATAATAAATAAAAATCTATATCAAGTGTAGCGAGCACGAGTGTGTCATGTGGCACTCAGGCACCTCATGGCAATATATTGGACACTTAAGTTCCTCTGACAGCTTTTATTTTTTAAGTTATATTTTTCTTTTGTGGGGGAGAGGTAGGAATTAAAATCCAAGTTTAGGGATCCTAGTTAGTAAAATATTTAAGTGAAATCCTTATTTTAATGTTAGATTCGGGTGAGGTGCTGTTCCTCAGTTATAAGGGAATGATAAGAGGTGTACGGATTAAATAAATTTCAGGTCAGCAAGGGTTACAGACAAGTGACATAAAGTTTGCTTCCCTTTATATATATATATATATATATATATATATATATATACATACATACATACACAGTTATGAGAAAATTTGATGCACTTGGTATACCATTTCTCAAGTTTCTCTTAAACTTTCCACCCAAATTCTTATGTTTTACCATTTAAATACTGACTGGAAGTAGGTAAGATGTTGCCTTGCAAGAAATTCCGTTTTTCAATCTTCTCAATCTAGCTTTGGATAGTTGTTCACTTCTACTGATGATGTCAGGAAAGAAGATATTTCACAAACATGACATTATCAATAAGACTGTCCTACTTATTTTCATGCTATTCAAGGTGAGGTGCTGAAAAATTTGGGGTTTGTCCAAGCCTTTAATTAGAGAGATATGGTAAAGGGGGGGGGGAACAAGCATCCAAAGTGGTATGCTGACAGTATAGGATAGTCTTTGTTCCAAAAGCTCATTATTTAGATAAATTTTCAATTGTAGCTATTACTGAGTTGGTAATTTGATTTTACCTAATTCTGGATTTTACTTTAATTTCCAGGATAATTATCAACTTCTATTTTAGAGCACTTACAATTTGTAGCCCTCAATATTTTTATGATGAAGAAAGATACTTTCAAACTCCTCCAGTGTTCAAATTATTTCATATATAATGCTTTTTATTAAGAACGTCAAATTTATAAAATTAGAAAAATAAATACTATAGTCTTGATAAAACTAGACATGTAATATAATCTACCAACTTAGTGTGTGTGTGTATGTATATATATATATATACACACACATACATTGTGAACATAGAATCAACACTGCATGATGACTGTCAGTTTCACACCTCAATCAATCTTCAGGTCATGTGACATTATTCCTTTCAAGGGTTGGGTTCTCCACTTCTCTTAATCCTCCAATAGACTATGTTATTTATTTTACTAATTTATATAAAGAATAGTGACACATCGTCCGAAGATTACTTGAGGTGTCAAACTAATAGTAACCATACATAACCCTTGCTCATGTGTGTGTATATATATATAAGAAAGTATTAGTAAGTTGACATATAATAAATATTTTTCTAAGCAAATTATGATCAAAAACTTAAAGTTGCCATCAAGGTTAATTTTAAGTAAAAATTTAAAAACAACTTCTCTTAATATATTTTGTTTAAATGATATTTCATTTTATTTTATCAAATTTACTGTGACATTAAGGCCAGTGCAAATTCAGGTCCTAGCTCAATTGGTGAAAGAAAGATCATTTGCAGCAGTAACTGATTATGTAACTGCTCTTGTTCATCAATTCCGTTTGTCTTTTTCTATTAGTTTGATCAGCAAAAGGGACCGTGGCCAATAGTAAAATGAATTTCAATTTTAATTAAACAAAAATAGCCAGTGGGATTCATACTGACCTAAGGGAGAGAACCTTGGTTTAATCAGTCTTCAGTCATGTGCACGAACCATACTTGGCATAGACTAAAAACACAGAATATTTCTTTTTTTTTTTAAGCTTTAGATTTTGTTATGCTTCTTTCAAATCTGCGACAATTTAAAAAGTTTTTACGTCTAACTTAATAAAAAAAAAAAAAAGATAAAAAAGGGACATTTTATTAATTTTTAAATTCATTTTTTTTTTTTGTGAGGTAGACTTTACATGTTAGACAATTTTTTTTTCTGCAATTTATCAATAACAAATCAAGAAACATACACAGAAAACATTTTTTTTTTACAAATACAATACCCCCCCCACACACGTCAAGTCATGATTTAAACAGCTTGAAAAAAAAAAAAATTTCAGCCCGTTTACTCGTTTTCTGATTTGTCCACTTCAATCTTTTGAAAAACTGCTGATTCCAGGGCTTCTTTGATAAGTCTCCCTTGGAACCGCTCACGGGTAAAGTTATAACGGCACACTGACCTGAAAAGTAAATTTTATTTTCAAAGAGAGAGAAAAAAAATATGAATCAGTTTATATATAGAAACTACATGTATCCTAAAGAAAGGGATGTATTTTTTATTTATTAATCCAATAAATTTTATTACTTAAAAATTATTCTTAATGTATACTTGTATTTGAGTAAATGCTCTGTTTATTTATTAGACAGTACATTTATTTTCATCTATTGGTCTGAATGTTTGAGAAATTTTAATGTGCTCTCCGGCAGGATTCGAACTTGTGTTCCCCTAGTGGAAACCATCATTAGATCTGATGGGTTTTTGACCATGGAGAGTGTCAATGGTCAAGCAAAGTTAAATAGTGCCTTCAAACACAGATTTTTCTCTGACTCCCAAAATAACTGAGCAGATCCAATGATGGTTTCCTCTAGGGGACCACAGGTTCAAATCCAGCCAGAATGTGAATATTTTTCTCAAATATTCAAACACTAATATCCATTAAAAATAACATTTAAGTATATATATATATATATATATATATATATATATATATTAGTCATCTACATACAAGCCTATTTTGCTGTATCCCAGCCAGGATCAAAACTCGACCGGGTATTAGAGAGCCTACCCCTAAGCTATTGGCACATGACTGAGAGAAAACATTTTAACGTGTTATATATGTGTATACACATGCCAGCAGCCAAGAGAACTCAATTCATGACTGAAGAGTAATGCATAAATTGCAGAAGCGGCAACTGTTTTTAAGATTTTCCCTCTAGAAAGCTAATCTGATAATGAGAGCATAATTAGTCATATTTGAAAATTTAAGACGGTCTATATTAGATAATTTTAAAACTTAATTAAACAAACTAGTAATCAATCAATAAATCAGGTTAACATTTTTAATGTTTATTCACTTTCTTAAAATTCTGTTCACTTTACTTGATAATGAATTAAAATTATTTAATGAACAATCTTTCTCATGTAATTTTTGTCTCTGAGTAAAACTTAAAATGTTAAGATATAAGCTTTTCATTCAAGATTATTTTCGCCAGACAATTTTTAAAAATAATTTTTTTGTTCCTATAACATTTCAGCTGACCCATTCTACAGCTTTCTTCAAGTATATTATCAAATATAAGAAACTGATTTTTGTTATGCAAAAGAAAAAAAAATGGTAACAAAAAATTTAAATGAAATGTAACTTTGCTATTTTATTGTTCAGTATGGTGGAAATAAAAGATTTTATTGCACCAAGGGCCATCTGCTTTGAAAAAAATCAGCATTCAAAGATTCTTACTGTTAAAGTGGGCTTGAACATCAACCACCACTTTGAGTGAGAAATGCAAGATTATCTGATGCAAGTCTATTAGCAAGAGAAAGATATTTACTGTTACGTACAAGCTTAAACAAGGAAGATTATGTTGCACTAGTCCTTCATCTGGGAAGAGCTAAGTTATGAAAATCAGAATTTGAAATTCAAACTTTTTATTTGGGTTTGATTAAAGTGCTGAGTGTCAAGGGAAATATGCAACTATCTCTACTATTATTCATTGTTGATATTTACTCAGCTCAGTCCAATATAAGGGCAAATTGGGTTAAGATTTTTTTGTGCTAATCCTCTAAGAGAGGAGGGCCTGCCTGCTTATGAAATGGACTTCTATGCTGATCCCTGGTAGTAGTGGGAATATGTAAATATTGATATTAGCAGCATTAAAATAAAACAAATAGGATGGGAGTGACTTGTACCAATTCTTCATGCCAGATAATTGTCTTGAAAATCAGCATTTGAAATTCTTACTTTTGATACTGGCTTGAACATCAAATATCTGACCCATGTAGTAGGCTCCACATTCAAATCTATGAGAATTGATTATATTTATTTACAAATGTACACCAGCCGTCAAAAATGAAGGAAAAATTTTTGAGAGGATTATTATATATATATATATATATATGAAAAACTATTAAAAAGTTACAAGTTTAAAAATGTATTTTTTTGACAGTATTTGTTTATTTCTGTTATATTAAGACAGTATACGTGGTTCATCACTATATATATATAAAAAATCGCACTTTGAATATGAAGCCTGGGTTTAAATCTCACCAGGGTCGATTTGTCAGGAAGGTAACTTCTGGATATTATCTATCTGGAGGAGGTGATTCCAGTGTGCAGCACCTTTGGAAAGTGGCTGAAAACCATACTATGGTTTGAACCAAGCCTTGTGGGTGAAATTGGGTAGACAGCTCTCTTTGAGGAGCCATCGATGGTTATGCTAGCTCACAGTTACAAGTCACTGTGGCTGAGGGTTTGAGCGTCCTGGCTTTGTTCAGACTGTTGTTCATGCTAGATAACATGCTCTCTCCCAGAAACTGTAACTAAGGTCTGCTTAGCATAGTTGCAGTATAAACCACAGGCAGGCTATGTAGGTGTTGAACAAGCACAAGTATGCCTGAGTAGGCGTCTACAATGGGGATTAACTAGCTGTCCCGACAGACAGGTATCCTTGAATACAAGTGGCCAGCCATTATGTACATACAAATACATACACAACAATTTTTATTATAATAGAGTATATATATATATATATTTATTCTTCACTACTCTATAACATAATTATTGCAAAAAAATAATAAGGCACTGTTAAAGAGGAAACATGCAACAAGAGCTTTCATAGGTAATAGTAAAGAGAATCAACCGAGTTGACACACTGTCTCGCTATTGTCTTTCTCACCATGAGCATAATAGGAGGGATATATATATATATATAAAAACACACAATGGTCTTTATTAAAATAGGTAGGCATAAGTGAGCTTAGTCTGACACAAAGCTACATAGAAATAAGAGTAAGATAATCTTCCTAATAGAAAATGAGCTTCTCACTAGGGCTTTTGGCAAGAGGAAACACCTATTTAAATCTCAAAGTCAGCCATATTGCTTGATGAATCTTAATTATAAAGAAATCATAAATATAAAGTTTACTAAATATAACAAGTACAGAGTTTTTTTTTTTAATTTTTCAGTTTTTTCTTTAATGTAGACCAAGTTACAAAGAAAAGTTTTTGATAACATAGATAAGAATTGATCAATCCATTACTAAATACTTTGATTAATATGACAAAACATGAACTTTTCTTTTTAATCAGGATGTGTGTTTATATCCTGATATTTTTCCTTTTGGACATTAAGTTGTGAGAACCCAACAGCTGGTGATATCAAAAGTGAAGACAACAGTATTTTATCATCTTCAGGTGAGGCAATCTTCCTAATAGAAAATGAGCTTCTCACTAGGCTTGTTATTGCTGAGAACAAGATTTGAAAATGTTACAAAGTTATTTGTTTTTGACTACTATTTCTTTATCTTAATTTTTAGTTTTTTTTTTATTGCAACTATCCAGACTGTCAACCTACCATGCCAATTAGAAATAATAATGACTGATGGTCAGAGCAAGTTTAAAAGCAACTAAAGATGAAAGAAATATTCAACAAAAACAAATAGTAATAAATGATGGTGTTTCATACAAGGGAAAAAAATGTATTTTGAAGTACAAAACAAGATGAAATGATTTATTCCATGAAATAGTTTTAGCTAATATCCCATTGTTTATTATTTTGATCATTGCATTTGAGCTAGAGTGTTTCTTAACCTTCCTTAAGCATATATTGCATTTGTTAATTTTTGTTTTTAACAATGTTCATTTCACTTTGGACAAGGTAAGAGCCACTTGAGGTAGTGGGTTACAGAGTGATAGCTAAGTGGTACAGTTTATGTGGATATGTGGAGAAGATAGGTTAAGATTGTAGTGATTAGGGAAACATCCTTTTAGGACTTAGTTCCACAAAATAGGAGTTCATAGGAAGACAGTTTTACCATCACCCATATAAAATAAAATAAAATAAAAACTATAGTAGATGAATTTTTAAGGGGGTAATGTTTAGAGATAAAAAAAAAAAAAAAAAAAAAAAAAAAAAACATTACTCACTGGGTGTTCCATACTTGTGGCCTTGTGCCTAGCCGAGCACGATTTGGGACACCAAAGATGTAATTGGAAAATTTTTGTCTTTAACCTCAATATCCAAGATGGATGACAAGAAGATTCCATATTTGATCTTTGCTGTATTCATTTTTTTAATTGATTTTTTTTTTGGTTTTGTTTAGTGTTGTTTCTATCCCAACATTCTAGGCCAAAGAACCTCTGACCATTCAATTAAAAAACATGAAATCAAAAAATCGTCCTAAGTGTTCTGTAGACCAGTCAGATTTCTAATTAAACTCTTCACATCACATTATCTCCCTTGCCATCAAAAATTGCTCTGAATTCGAAAATTTAGCCTTTTGACATTTTTCTAGTAATCTTTCTACATATTATTGTTGCTTTTTATCCAAACTTTCTTAGTCAAATTGAGATCTTGGCTGATTTTTGTAAAAAGACCGTCTGTAGAACACATTGAAAAAAATATTAATAAAGATGAGGAACCTGTTTGACTATTTCATGCAGTAATTTTTCAGATTCTTTAAAAAAATTTAAAAAACAGAATCAATGACATTTCTAAAAATTATTTTGCTCTGCTAAAAGTTTTCTTTAATCAGAAAGTTGGAATTCTGAAAAGAAATAAATTTGAAAAATTCCTTAAAGTTTTTAGTCATTGTCATCCTAATATACTGGTTCTTAGAACCATATTTGGATTTAAGTAGATTTTTTAAAAACTATTTCAGATGCATAACATGTTCAGTTATTTTTTTTTAATTTCTAATACACATCGCACAAACAAGCGTCCCGACATCGTATTGTGGTCAGACTCAAAAAAAACCCCAAAAAAAACTGTCTTCCTAATAGAGTTAACAGTCCCTTGCGAAGAAAATAGGGTAGAGGCTCACGAGCTAAAGAAAAACCAAGATGCGTCACTGTGTGCCGAATGTGTGGACAATGGTTGGAGGTGTAACGTGATGCCTATTGAGGTTGTGTGTCATAGGTTTCTGGGACATTCAGTTATTTCTTTCCTTTCTAAAATAGGCATCACTGGCCGTGGTTTAAAAAGCACTTCACACCGCATTTGAACAACAGTACAAAATGCGTCAAGTTGGATTTGGTTGAGATCAAAACAACAAGCAAACAAAATTCGCACAACATCACGATCTAATATGCGCAAATGAGATATTTGTATGGTCAGCTACATTTATTTTTCTTCCTTTATGAGCGCGTTAATAATGGCAAACGCATTCAGAAAATTTCATTGCCGATACAAACTGCAAAGAGGAACGATCATTTTATTTACTTCTTTATGAGAATATACACGAGGGACAATCAAAAAGTTTATCTTCATACCCTGCCTGGTGGCAAACGCTGCTGGTAGCACCAGGGGTGGTGGTCCCGCCATAGCCACTGAAACCGTGAGATCACATGGCTGATGAAGACAGGGTATCACATGTGCTAACACATGTTGTATGTTACAAATAGATGAAGCATATTCAATATTGCTTCCAATAGTAAGACAGTAAAAAAGTGTAATGACTTTGAGAAGGAGAAGCAGTAGAATGATTACAGCTTTATTCCTTGCTTCAATATTGAAGTACCAAAGCAGTTAAAGCAATGCAAGAAAACCTGTCAAGGTATGGTATAGGAATCTTGTTAAAAGTTTTCTAAGCTTGTTGAAGTTTTATTAGAATGCTATCATTTTAGGGACCAGTACATATTGTTTTTTGGATGTGCATTGTGGTGCAATGGATATCGACTCGGAACAAGAAATTGGGGAGTTGAGTTTGAATTCCAGTTGAATTCATTGCATTCACTTACACACAAATACCCTTGGGAAAGGTATTAATCTGTCTCTTCCTCTCCAGTTAAGGGTTAAATAACAGGACAGATTGAGTTCTATAGCCTTGGCTGGCAACCAGTCTACCGCAGAAAGTAATGGCAACCTACTGCGGGATAATCTTCTGCCCAGTCAGTCATGTCTCTTTTGAGACATGATCGCCCAAGCATATATCACGTATGGCACTTAACTGGCTGACATATTGGCATCAACTTGATTAATGAAAGGAATTAAATTTTGACATCCAACTGCCCAGAAGAGTTCCTTGGTTTTGAATTCTAATTCCAACAATAATTGCTAACCAAGGTTAAAGATAGGGAGATCAGTTTGCCTGGTTTGTTATCCATACCTGCAGAAGGAGAAGTCAAAAATTCCCAAGAGACAGTAGTGTGAAGTGAAAACTGTCTCAGCCATAATTTGGTCTGATAATTCTAGTTTCTATTCTGTTATCTGTTAGGTAGAGTGTCATTAAAAAAAAAAAAAAGAAAGAAAAGAAGCTTACTGGATCATTTACATACCAAAAGGGAGAATCATCACTTTATTCAGTTTGTACATTTTGCACTGCTGTGGTTGCCACTTCCCTCCATCCCACAACTGCATTTCATGGTGACATACAAGGCAAAGTAGTGCAGTCACTTGCCAATTCCTTTTGCACCAGGGATGTTGACGTTAATCTGTACCTCTTCTTAAAAGTTAAAGAGGCAGGACCTAGAAAACAGCAGGTGGTCTTAATTCAGAATTTTTCCTTCTCCCACATCAATTGCCAGCCAAGGTCATAGAACCCATTCTCTCCTGCTATTTACCCATAGCTGGGGGAAAGAGACGGATTCATACCTTTCTCAAAGGTATTAAACACAAGTGAATGCAATGAACGACTAGAATTCGAACTTGGTTCTTCGATTCCTCAATCTGAACCATTATCCATTACCCCACTGTGCTTTCACCGGTGAGAAAGTATGTGCCACCAAAAACAATAAGAAAGATGTGAATTTATGTCTAAATAATTTGTGGAATAAAGATTTAAAATATAAAGAATGTGTAGTGCTTTAAATTTGAACAAAATATAAATGTTATTGTCATGAGAACAGTATTTATGGCTAAAAAAATATAGTATCTGAATCAAAAGTTAAAAGGAGAGATTTATTTTTGTGCATGCAATAATGCATACAACAGTGGTATGCAAAAAAATATAACCCTGTGATATTTACAAAAATATTTAAAAAATAAAATAACATTTACAAAGTAACTACATCCTACGGGGTATGGACAGTGAATATTTTTTTTATGGGAGAAGCCTCTTAATGATTATCCTCTTTTAAATGATCAAAGGGTTAAGACAATTTTAATAAAACATTCTTAAAAATGACATGATGCCCAAAATGAGAACTGATCATATTTATACTGCTAATGGTTGATCCATCTTGCAACCCTTGTCAAACAGATTCTGTGAAAAAAAATGGATTGGGTTTCTTCTTTGAAAAAAGAAGTTTCTATGTTGGACAAAAGCTGGAGAATGGATTGGCTGAGATGTTAATAGTAGCAGGTAGATTAAGAAGAGGTTCAATAGTCTGACCAATGTTGGGTGTATTAATGACTCTCCCTAAACTCATAGCCATGGATTGTAAATAATCATTTGCTATTAAGGGTTACATATTAAAATTGTCTGGTGAACAGGGTGTTATGATACATATTTATAGGTGATCACATTATACATTTTAAGTAAATACTGTTTATTTATTAATGCTGTCAGGTATCTTATTGAACTTTTGAATAATTTCATATTAAAAAGAAAAGATTTGAAAATAAGGAGTATTTCAAATAACATGACTGTACCATGTAATTGTAGCCAGAATTGCATAAGCGCCAACTGCAAAATTGGTGGCTTTTCTCACGTTACCTAAAAAAATAAAATGAAAAAAATACAAAGAATTCACAATCTTAATTTGATGCAATAGAGTAGAGACATCATTATCATTCATATTCTGAAAGGACACAGGACACTAAGAATTTCAAAGTAGAGACACCATGATCATTCATATTCTGAAAAGACACAGGACACTAAGAATTTTAAAGTAGAGACATCATTATCATTCATGTTCTGAAGGGACACAGGACACTAAGAATTTCAAAGTAGAGACACCATGATCATTCATATTCTGAAGGGACACAGGACACTAAGAATTTCAAAGTAGAGACACCATGATCATTCATATTCTGAAAAGACACAGGACACTAAGAATTTTAAAGTAGAGACATCATTATCATTCATGTTCTGAAGTGACAGAGACAACATCAAAGTATTCTACAAGAAAATTACCCACAACTTCAATAAATGATATCGAAATAAAATAACTTATTATTTAATGACTATAAAAACGATCTCCCACTTTATGTGCAGTAGAATTTTATATTAATATGACAAAGGAGTGCTGAAGAGCTCTCAGTCTGATCCACTTCCCAATATCAGAATTTCTTTTGAAAATATTTGAACAAGCCAAGATCTTTACTGTGTGTTAAGTTTTTAAATGAGTGTCTTTAAATACATAAGCATAAATTGGCACTTCTGCTTAGGATCTGTTTAGTATTTGTGCACACTGACCTTGATCATAGGTTTACTTTTCCTGCCTAGGATCAAAGTAGTATATGTGTCTACTGCCTTGAATTAGTGTGTTCCTTTCTCCATTAAGTTTCTGTAGACTCTGCTTAACCTAATATATAAAAGTTAATTTTGCAGTAGTTTTTAAGCAGAAGAATGTTGGCCTATGTCATCTGCCCGGTGATTTCCAGCTCAGACATTCAAATCAGGGCAAGAGTTGCTTGTTATTTCATGAATCTGTTTGCTTTATTTCAGCAAAAAGTTAAACAAAAAATATACAAATATATGTTGGTACATCATACAGAGATTTAAAATTATTTTTCATTTTCTTTGGCTTGTGTAAAATGTTTGATGTAGGTATTTTAGTGTAAAGTTTGGCAAGTGCTGTTTCCAGCCAATAAATAATTCTAATCTGAGCTCACTGAAATTCACAAAATAAATCAACAATCAAACTGGATTCAATCAGTTGAGAGCTGTTAGCTTTCCTCCTTAAGACTTTCAGAGAAAGTGGCTTTGTGGTTATTTACCAAGGTTAGTTCAGCACAAGGTGGCTTTGTGGTTATTTACCAAGGTTAGTTCAGCAGGTGGCTTTTGGTTATTTACCAAGGTTAGGTTCAGCACAAGGTGGCTTTGTGGTTATTTACCAAGGTTAGTTCAGCACAAGGTGGCTTTGTGGTTATTTACCAAGGTTAGTTCAGCACAAGGTGGCTTTGTTGTTATTTACCAAGGTTAGTTCAGCACAAGGAAATAGGAGTAGGAAGATCATGGCTCATTCGTTGGCTTTCAGGAATAGACTGAATGGCGGTTAGGAACAGACTAGCAAACACCTGGAAAGACAGGGGATGCTGGGAAAGACCAGATGATTTCATTGAGTCATCAACCCAGAGTTCATTAACAATTACTAATAAAGAAAATATAAGAAAATGCCCTCAGGATTCACCAAAAGGGAGGGAGGATGATGAATCCAAATGGAATAATCGGCAACAAACTTGGAATGAAAAACAAACCATGAATTTAGGAAAGTGCACAAACTTTCTATGTGTTTGTGGTTGGAAATTCAGGTCCCAAAAAATGGGTTGTGCTTCTTTGAAAATGGTTCAGGAGCAGCGCTCTGTCTATGCAGATGTCAGAAAACCAATGCCAGGATGCATAACACAGTGCTGAGGATATCCAAGCTGTTGAATCAAAGGATAGGACGCAACCTAAACTGCCAAGAATCAAATTTCCACCAACATCCGGCTCGGAAGTGGGGTGTATCCTGGACAACATCATTAGCAAAACATTACATAAAGAGCTGGGAAGAAAGAAATATCATGACTAATCGTGAATGCGTAATGAGGTTCACATTGCATTCTCAGAACGCAAAGTTTGCTGTTTTTCGAAATTTTTTGTAAATCTAATTTTGCCGTTAGACACTTGAGCTTGTATATCCACAACACACTTGTAAATCATTATAATGGGCCCTCACATTAGTGAGGGAAGACGTTATGCAAGTGAAACCGTTGAGAGGAAGGCTCTGAAACAGAGTACATTCTCTCTTGATGACCCCAATTTAAATATAAATTCAAGAGGAACACATTATATGGAGTAGATAGATCTATCTATTGCCCGGTTCACACTCCACCCACGTCTATTGAACAGGTTAAGAGGCTCATCCCTTGTTCCCTGTTTAGGATGTGGTTTCCGGCTTTCTCTTTTCCAATCTTTTCACTCTTACGTAGCCCCCTGCACATCAGTGGCGTTACCGCCTTGCTCGGGGTGATACAATTAAAAAAAATTAAAGAAATTCAATGAAGTCATATGCCATAGAGAAGCTCGGTGGAAATGTCATTGGCATGAGGAGAATTACACATTCAGCTCACTTCAGGTGAGTCAATTACTTTCCAGTAATTTACTTCTCCAAGGTTAGTTCAGCACAAGGAAATAGGAGTAGGAAGATCATGTAGTGTCATTTTTGTATGAGGAGTGGGGAAGACTTGTCTAAATGCTGAAAAAAATCAGCACTCAAAATCCTTGTTTTTAGCAGGATACTTCTGGTACTTGTTGAAAAAGGTTTAACTAATTCAGTCAAAAGGCTGCCTCAGTCACAAAATGACAGAAAGGCAACAAAGAAGGTTACTAGAAAAAGAAAACTTACTGGTGAACATGAAGACACCAAGCCCTGTGGATATACCTCCTCCAATGCCATATAAGAGAGATCGTCGCATACAAGGAATCTGAAGAAAACTCTGCAAATAAAAAAAAAAAAAAAAAAAAAACAGAAGGATTCTTATAAGTTTGGTAAAAAGATTTATAACTTGAATTCTATGAACCCTTTTTAGGGTTTCCGCAAAAAATAAATGTAGAAACAAAAAGTGTACTACTTCTGTCTCATTAGATTTTTTTAAAAAATCATTTTACCCCAAGCAAGGCATTAATGCCACTAAGATGCAAGGGTTACTAGGAGTGAAAAAGAATGTAGAAGAGAAAACATAAGATCTAGCTATTTTAACAATAAAAAAATGAGACCTAATTGCTCATCTAGTAGTGCTTAAATCCACACAGTCAAGGTACTAAGGAGGAGAAATCATTAGAAGAACTGAGATTAAGCTATTTAAAGAAGAGAGAGAGAGAAGCTCCATTACTTTGAAATCTCCTGCAACTCTTCTGGACAGTCTCCTTATTTAAGCTGGTGAATGCTGCCATAATCCTTGCATTCAGTTCATCTTTGGAGTTTTGTTGGTCTCTTGCTCAACAGCACCCCACACATAATTATCAAGGGGATTGTAGTCTGAGGAGTTAGGTGGCCACATTTAAAGGGTGATGTGGTCACAGAAATTATCTGACAGCCATGACTGGGGTCTCTTGCTTGTGTGGAATGGTGCAGAGCCCTGTTGCAAAACATAGGGTCTTCCAGCAGCCACACTCTTTATCCAGGACAGCACGATGTAGGCCTCTGTGTTGAATCTGAGACCCTGTGGGAAGATGAATGGAGGCATAACATTTGCCATCACAGGTGATCATGCTAAACACCTTTTTAATCACCATTTGACTCATCTCTTTTCCAAATCCTCTGCACCATTCTCAATTTGCATATAGATAGTATGCTGTTCTCTTGATATGGTGTAGCCTAGAATTCTTGTGAAGTCCTTTAATAGATTAAACTGAAACTGAGGACCACAATCTGTCATGATCATATTCTGCACCCCAAATTGTGAAATTCACCTGTCAAGAAATGTAATAATAACCTTTTCTGTACTGGTATCTTCGATCAGATATGTCACTGGCCAATGTGTATAGCGATTGACAGCAGTAAGGATGTATTGATAGCCTCATGATTGCATAAAAATAACCAACCTAGTTGATATAAACATTGGTGAAGCATGCATCTAGCATACTAAAAACTCCCATGGGAGACCAAATGTGTCTATTGATTTTATGATGCTGGCAGAAGAGACAATTTTTAGCCCTGTCCCAGATGTCAGTTGTAATACTGGGCTACACAAATTGCTGTAATCAACTGTTGCTCTTATACTTGGACGAGACATGCTATAAAATGTGCTGAAAAATAGCTTGACAGAATATAAGGTCTTGGATTCTTAAGGACATATGGCCCAGTGGATATAGACGTTGGTTAGTTCCTGTGACTTGACCCAAGGTGTTCTGAGTTCAACACCACAGCAGTGGTGAACAAGTAACTTACATGGTTAGAGGGAGATAACTCATGACTACCAGAAGAGACTAAGCAAAGAAATGGAGTTTATATACCCCAGTGATTGTAATAAAGGGTTTGGTTTAAAATTCCTAGCACCTGAAGAAGACTGGAGTGTACAATGGTTAAAAAGAGGAGGACAATAGTCCGAATAATGTAAATACTGTAAATACTACCTCATCTAAAAAATATAGACAAATCTTAAAACTAGTATCACACAAAATCATTGTTGCTAAAAGATGATGGTAACTTAGTCAATTAGAGTGATGTTCCTTGCATTACTAATTCTATGGTTTCGCCTGATTCTTGTTCCTTGGCAATAGTCAGTTAAATGCTGTATGTGATACACGCTTTGGGCGATCAAATCTTGAAAGAGACATGACTGACTGGGCAGAAAATTTTCCCGAAGTAGGTTGCCATTATTTTCTGTGGTAGACTTGTTGCAAACCAAGGTTATAGAACCCAATCTGTTTTGCTATTTAATCTATAGCTTGATGGAGAAGAGATGAATTCAATATCTTTCCCAAGAGTATTTGTGTGTAAGTAAGTGCAACGAATTTGACTGGAATTCAAACTTGGCACTGATTTCTTATTTCAAGCGATTATCCACTGCTCCATAACGCACATCCAATAGTATCAAAATCAAAAACAGCTTTATCTAAATGATGAAGTGATGATCTAGACAAAGTAACTGCAACAGTGTTATCATATCCCTGAATAAGTTCAATTGTTGAGGTGAACAGTGAAATAAAATCAAGTTGACACAATTCTCTTGGCGAGTATTTGCTTGAAGTAAAATTCAATGCATAAGATAAAGATTTATGATCAGTGAAAATCACAAAGTTTCTGCCTTCTAATAAATGTTGATACTTTCTCTCAGCTAAAAGTTCTCTGAAGAAAGTGCTGTAATTCTTTAAGCTGGAGTCATTTAAAAAAAAAAAAAAAATAAAACAGGATGAGAGATATTATCAATGATTTAGTTTAAAACAGCCCCAATAACCTCTGCACTAGCATTACCTCAGTTGTTAAAGTCATTTTGATGTTATCATTAAGCAAATAACTTTGTTTGGCATAATTCAATAAAACCTTTTTTGCATTTTCTACTGCTTGAGTTTGTTCAACATTTAAATGCTGAAGTTGAGGCATTTTGGTTTTTCTTACTAGAAAAGACACTGACCTGTGCTCCCATGTATAAAAGCAAATTCATTTAAGTTGATTTGTCAAGTAAATAATATAAGTGGCCATTCTGTGATGTTATTTGCCCAGTTAATTGGCCAACTGATATCTTTCCCTGATGACTGCATAGTTTATTGCATTTGTGGGCTTGTTACCAAATGTTCTAAGATACCAACATAATGTATCATCTTTGTGTTTGTTTTTTATGCCTACTGGTACTCCTTTTTCTTTCTCCGACCTGTTTTGAATGTAATCTGCTGCTCCTGCATTTAATTAACTGTCTCATTTGGATGGTCAGTTCAGAGATCACTTTTTTAATTTGATATATCCCGGAAAGGAATACAGTATAAAATGATCAGTTGAAGAATGGAACTACACACCAGGAATAAGAAATACAGATTTATTGTACTCAGGCACAATTATCAATAATACACATATAGGCAAGCCACGGGTTGGAGCGGAATCAACTATGGAATAGTGAATGTCTTCGGCGAAGACTTTTTTTCCTCATACCGCTCGTTACCATCTTTTATAAAGTAGAGCATTCTATTCTTGGGGATGGTAGGATATTCCACTATAACATAATTTGACTAAATTTTTAATCTTTTAGCCTGTCATTACTCAGGGAATGCATTGAATAGTTATTCTCTGTCACATGTATGTGCTCAGTAACATCAGATAGTGTTTTTTTTTTTTTAGATCTTCATCTGTCATAGGTGGTAGGATCTGAGTAGTGGTTGTGGGCAACTTGTCCATCCACATATGATGTAGGATAGTGTCGGACATCACATTTGGTTCCAGTAAAAATCTCATGACATAGTAAGTGTGAGGGTATTTCATCATCCAACTCAACATCTAAGCTTATTTATAAATGGAACTTTGTGTGTGTGTGTGTGTGTGTGTGTGTGTGTGTGTCCATTACCTATAGACTCCGAAATGGCTGAACCAATTTTCTTGAAAATTTACACAGTTGTACTATAAGCATCTGTGAGTGTTCTTAGCTGGGTTTTGTGCTGAGGAACCCCTGATAAATATCGAAAATTGATAATCGAAAAAATCGGGTTATAGAAGGAGTGGTCCGATTTTAATCAAATTTGATACACTCATAGACAAAGACATAAGAAATGATATTAAGATTGCAGTTCTTACAATAGTGCAGAAAATCGATTATATATATATATATATATATATATATATATATATAAGGCAAGATGTTTGTGATTGTGTCTGTTTATCTGTCTGTATGTCCTTTATACAAATCCACAATTTTTATCCGATTCTCACCAAACTTCACACAAATATTTTTTAAGATGAGTGAGTCTGAGCTCCAGGACCATGGATTAGTTTTAAAGCTTTCATTACACCCGAGCAACGCCGGGCTATACTGCTAGTTATTGAATAAATCTTTAAGCTTGATATCATCAGATTTGTCAGTTTACTTAATTACTGCTTGCCTTAACATATCATATGACAGGTCTTGATGGTAAGGATTCCAAATGTTCTGCCACTTCTATGGGTAGTTTCTTAACTACATAGTAGTATCACAGTTGCTGGGAAGTAATATTCTTAGTGTTAAAACTTGCTTGCAGTTACAAATACCAAACACTGACATTGTTTACATTGAAAAAGAAAAGGAAGGTTTAAGGTTAGTACCACTTCTATTTGTTATACTTTTGTGCCTTGCTTCATGTGAAAAGCATGACTGTAATCCCTAATTTGCAGAGGAAAAAAAATAATGGCTGCTTTCTAAAAGTTTGTCTCATGTTGGTGTGTTACCACTTGTTGGGGGTCTGTAATAAATCGCTGGTGGGCAATCTAATTTTGGTAGTTGTGATTACAAGTTATTTCATGTTTTGTCTGGAATAAGACAATTTTGAAACTACATACTTAAAAAAAAAAAAAAATGGAACCCGATGTTTATGCAATGCATTAAAACAAGATAATTTAGAATGAAATGCAAGACAAGGATTTTTTTTATTTGATGTTTCTACACCTTGTGGTGAGTTTAATAAAATCCTTAAAAAGAAAGGAAAAGTTAACTTATACACATTGAGGTGTGTTCAATAGAACCCTTAAGAAAAAGAGAAAAATAGTTGACTTTGGTGGAGAATCTACATCGACAAAGTGGGAAATGTCAATTGATGAGGGATCCATGATTGAGTTCCTTCCTTTGTTATAATTTTATAGTTTCCAGCCAGTAGTTGCAGGCTCAAAAATGAAATCCTTCAAAAATGTGAGGGAAGCACTATCAGTGGTTGAATAATAATATCAATTTTATTTTCTGAATCTTTCAAATGATGCTGGAAGTGCCACTTGAAGCCTTTGTGTAGGTGTCTGGTTTTGGTCAGTTGATTCTTGACTTTGAGACAGCAAATTTTGGTAGACTCCACAGACCTTCAACTAGTGGTTTCAACATTTCCTTCTACCCCTGGGATCTTCAGGTTTGGACTTGCAATTTATTTGTTTTGTTCTTAACTTGAGCTGCCACATCAATTTCCTAACAATTTTGAATACAAGTTTTCAAGACAGACAAATACTTTTTATATTGTGTTACGCTAGACTTTCTACTATTTGATTTTTTTGTTGTTGTCTGCTATCAGATATTCACCACCAGCCTTGTTGCATTTTTGCATCATTTCACAAATAATACAAAAGCTGTTGTTACACAATCTTCAAAAGAATAGTGTTTAGCTGGACTTTACTGGTGTCAAAAGTTGTCAGTCATGTACAAATGAAACTGGGAAATTTTCAACATCATATTGGTTTCTACATTAAAAGGTTTTGTCATGGGAGAGTGATTTTCCTCCAGTGACAAGTATGAACTCAGAAAGAAAAACAAAAAATAAAATTAAAATATTGGAAATATTTGAATTTTATTCATTCAAGTTTTGGCTCTGAATTTACTTAACTGGCCTGAATATAATTAGAGTTTTTTGGTTTATTACTTTTTGCTAAGTAACTCCACTCATTTTCAGTACCTAACTTTTAAACTGAATTTTTAAAATTAAAAATGTTTTCTTGAAACTTTTATTTTAGCTTTAACTGAAAGCTAAATGATTAAATTTATTATTTCTAGTAAGTAAAATACTCTACTGTATTTCAAACAAAAATTATATTGAAAGGTAAAATTTTCAAATTTATCAGACATTTTTGAGTGATTGATACATTTTTAAACAAAAGGTAATTCTCTATTTTAAAAATCTTGCAAAACTAAAATATACATCTGTGTGACATTTTTATTTAAAGTTAAATTAATCTGATTTACACAAGTATTACTTGTTTATAGCATGAAATATAGAAAAGTATTTCTTAAGCACCAAGGTGCAAATGATGAATGACAGCCAGATGTCAAATGACAGATAAATATTGTTGACCAGAATTGACATAATTGTCCAAATATTTTTTCCTGTAAGCGGAAGAAACCATGAAACACATGATCTTTTTAGAAAATACCAGACAACTTTTCAATTTTTGATTAGTAAATATAGTCTTCACTTAATAACTTCATAACCTAACCACAAGGCTTTGTGAAATTTTATAATTTCAAAGCTTGACCCCCCCATAAGGTGAGCGGAGGTGACGGAATCCCAATCACTGTTCTGAAAAAATGTGTCCCTGAACTCTCCTTTGTCCTCTCCAAACTTTACAACTATTGTCTTTGCTTCTTGCTTCCCTGCCTGCTTGAAGTCCTCCTCTGTGGTTCCTGTATTTAAGGACACTGGGGCCCCTTGGAACCCTCTAATTATTGCCCTATCAGCCTCCTACTGATTTTTGGCAAAGTTTGAGGCTATTATCAATGCTGAAGTGGTTCAACATCTCACATCCCACAGCCTCTTCTTTGATAAACAGTATGGTTTCTGCTTCACCAGGTCAACTGCTGATATGTCAACGACCATCAAAGAGTGTACCAAGCTTTTGATAAGAAAGGCAAAGCCCAAGCTGTTGCACTAGATATCTCCAAAACATTTGACAGAGTCTGGCATGCTGGCCTTCTATACAAGCTACAGGGCTATGGCATAATTGGATGCTTGTTTGGTCTAATCCAGTTGTTCCTTTCAAATCATGTATTGAAGGTAGTATTGAACGAGCATGATTTCAGATACTATCATATGAATGCAAGTATCCCTCAAAGCTCTCTTCTAGGTCCTATGCCTTTTCTGATCTTCATCAACGATCTCCCTGATATAATCAGATCCCAAGTAGGCATCTATGATGATGACACAACCATTTACTCCGGCCTCGATAAGAAATCTGCCAAGGCTGATAAAGCAAACCTCGCTGCAGATCTTAAAAAGACCTCCAATCTGTGGTGGACTGGGGTAAGAAATAGCTTGTAAATTTTAATGCTTCCAAAACAAAGATGGTATCCTTTAATCACTATAGACAATCTCTACTACCCACCATGAGCATGGGTCAGGCTAGTCTCCCTGAAAGCAATAGACTGCGCCTCCTCGGCCTAACTCTCTCAGCTGACCTCAAGTGGAATGACTACATTGAATCCATAGCTAAATCTGCTGCTAGGAAGGTTGGTTTCCTGTGTAGAGCTAAGTTTTTCTCTTCTTGCACATATATAAATTTACCATCCGCCTGTGCATTGAATACTGCTGTCACATGATATTCATCTGGGGGTTCTTAACAAAATCCAACGGAGAATCTGCAATGTAATTGATCCTGACCAAGTAGCTCAACTCCAGTCACTTTATCAACGACATAATGTAGTTTTTCTCTGTCTCTTCTACAAATACTTTTATGGATTCTGCTCCAATGAGCTTAGCTCCCTGGTGCCCCCTCTGCATGAATTTAGTAGAGCTATTAGACTAGCAACTAGGTCCCACCCTTTGGTAGTGAAACCAATCAAATATAACCACAACTTCTATTCTATCAGCTTCTTTGCTCACACTTTCCACCTGTGGAATTCCCTTCTGTATTCTTGCTTCCCCGACAGCTACAATCTTAAAGAATTTAAACACAATGTTGATTGTCATCTCTTACCTCCTTCACCTGCATCCTTTCCCTGACAATCCTTGTATCCTGTTCTTCTTCCATTCCATGTTACTCTCATGCAGCCCTCTTCACACCAGTGTTCTCATCCTGCTCTTACCCATTCTCTGACACCTCCTGTAACATGTTCCTCTTTCTCATCACTCACCTCTTATGTAACCCCCTGCACACCAGTGGTAGTTCTGCCTTGCTTGGGGTGAAATGATTTTGTAAGGGGCTCTGTGATGCTTGGTTAATTGGCCTTGTGCCAAACACATTCAAAGTCCCCATAATTTAAATTTCAAAAGGTTGAAGGTCAAATGTTGAAATGTAAAAGGATAAAATATCTCGTGTACATTAAAGCAAAGATTTATTTACAGAATGAAAAAGTGTAAGAAGAAAAATATAAGTGAAATTCGTTAACTGAACATGAAAAATACATTTGTGAAAAGAAAAAATGTTCATTGAGAAAATGCATGCAGTTTTGTAGTTAAAATTGTTTGTGGTAGTAATGTAGGTATTTGAAATTGTTTGCAGAAGTTTAGAGTTCATGGTTGTGTAGTATCAGAATTTAAAGTCTTTGTTCCTTCCTCTTTTTAGTAGGATGTGACAGGTTGAGAGAAAGAGAAGGCAAAACAAATAAAGGAGTGGTGTGAAAATGAATAAAAGGACTTTGGAAGAAGAGGGCGAAGGAAACTGTGGTGTGCCCTGCTGCCATGTCAACTTCTTGAATTTTCCTTCATTGCCACAAGGTCTTCAGCTAAATGCTCCCATGTCAACTGCCTTTGACAGGTTAACTTGTGGCTTTTATAGTCAAGCTTTTCATGATGCTGGCTCCAGCCAAGCTTTTTACAGCTATATGTGAAAATACTTCATATATAAATTTGCTGTTTTTAATCCAATCAGGATTCAGAATTAGCTTTTCACACTGACTTGTGAATTTTTTTTAGAGTCCCTTTCTGCAGGTGTGCAATTTATTTTTGTGTGTTTTAGTTGTAGTTGGTTGATGGATTATATAGGATTTGTATCCTATAATTAAAAAAAATAAATAAATAAAAAAAATGAAAGCAATTCTTGTAAAAATTAATTATTCATCAAATAATCTTTTTTTCTTCAGACTAAGTGACTATAATGTCCTTATACATTTAAAAGTAATTAAAGGCTTATCTCATTAAATAACGTCATAGTTTTATTGTATTTTTTATTTTACTATTTGGAGCAGATTTTCAGAAAAAAGGCCAACTGTTTGAGAAAAAAAAAAAAAAAAAATAGATGATTTACATTACACAAAAAAGTCCTGCATTTATCAGTGGGGTAACAGATGGAAAAAAAAATACAAAAAAAAAAACATGTTAAAAAAAAATAAAAGAAGAAAATTAATAATTTCAAAAATAATTTAATTCATTTGTGAATAAGTCCTGAAAGTTTTATTAAAATTCGACAATTTTTTACAAGAATAAATTAAATAAATGTGTTTTTCACCGGAAAAAAGTTACATTTTCTATTGCAAAAAATCTGGTAACATTTTCGTTACCCGTTGACGAAAAACAAAACAAGATTTTTTTTACTAAAATTTCGAAAGTGTTCGAAAGGATTATATATATATATATATATATATATATATTTTCTTTATGCTATTTTTTCAGCGAATTAGTGGAGGTGCCTACTTGCTTGGAGATGGGGGGTTCCTTTGTTGTTAGAGGATGTATAAAACTAGTTTAGTATCTCAGCTTTTGATTACTTAAAATTACTTAAGGACTATGAATAAAAATGACTATCAAACCAGCAAACCCAAGATTAAGAAGTATTTTTTTTGAGAGTTGCTTTTTTGCTTAATTTTAAAAGATCACCATATCTTTTGATAAAGATTTAAAAACAATTAACACTCCCACAGTATGTGTAATTATCTACAAAAGAAAAACAGAAGACATTTTTTCCATGCAGCATCTTCAAAACAAAAATATTTGTTATCGGTTGAACACAACAGTCACCTTCGGAATTAAAGCGTGGGTGAGGAGGATAGCGAATTTGAACAACCAGCTTATTTCAAAATAAAATTCCAATTTAAAAAAAAAATATATATATATATCTATATATATATACCTTAGAATAGGAAGAACCTTCGTCATCTACAAGTTCATCCGACATTTTTAGACTGCAGAAGAGTTGTGTTTCCGGAATTCCAAAAAGTTGTCATAGGCCACAAAGTCAACCATCAAAATGGCTGCGGCCATGCCGGTTAGAAGTCGCCGTTGCTAAGAAAAGATAACTCTAAAAATCTTTTAACCACATTTAACTCCCTTGTTGATAGCATTCGCTAAAATTTATCACTAACAAAACAAAAAAATGTAAATCTATCTATCTATCTATCTATCTATCTATCTATCTATCTATCTATCTATCTATCTATCTATCTATCTATCTATCTATCTATCTATCTATAAAGAGAAGAAAGAAATACGGTGCCTTCCTTAATGAATTTAATCTTAAGATCAATAAACTGAGCAGAGAATCAGAAATAATTATAGTAAAAATAAATAAACATCTATCATTCAATGAAATATTTTTGAATGAAGATATGCTGTTTGCATGTTTTTGTAGCATTAGTCACTTAGTCCATATAAAAAGTTCCTTATATATTTTATTTAAAATTATAAGTATTGGCAACAAACTGCTCGCGTATAAGTACTGCCAGCAAACTGCCTGCAAACGAGTTCAGCAGATATCTAATCTAAACTTATTTATAAATGGAACTTTGTCTGTGTGTGGGTCTCTGTGTGTGTATGTCATGTCCGTTACCTATAGACTTCGAAACGGCCGAACCGATTTTCTTGAAAATTTACACAGTTGTACTATATAAGCGTCTGCGAGTGTTCTTAGCTAGGTTTTGTGTCGAGGTACTCCCGATAAATATCAGAAATCGATAATCGAAAAAATCATGTTATAGAAGGAGTGGTCTGATTTTAATCAAATTTGATACACTCATAGACAAAGACATAAGAAACGATATTTAGAAGTTTTCAGGTTGCAGTTCTTACAATTGTGCAGAAGATCGATAACATATATATATATATATATATATAAGGCAAGATGTTTGTGTGTGTGTCTGTTTATCTGCCTGTATGTCTGTATTTTTTTCAGCCCTTTTATTTTAGTTTTTGCTTCGGGTTTGGCTCTAATTAGGTACAATTGTAGTTCTTAGTCTCAGCCAAGATACCATTTACTCAGAGGATTTATTTAGCCTTCAACATTCAGTTTACGACGAAAAAAGCTTATTTCATATCGATACCAGGAAATCAAAATTTGACTTACATCCATTCATTTTTCTTTCAGTCTACGGTTTCGCTTTAACTGGAAACAACTATTGCTTTTTGTCTTTTGTGCCAACGTCTAAAGAGTCTGAGCTCCAGGACCATGGATTAGTTTTAAAGCTTTAATTACACCCGGACAACGCTGGGCTATACTGCTGGTCTACTATAAATGTCATAGCAGTTAAAAAACTGTCAACTCTATGGTCAAACCCTTTGTAAAGTACAGAATAAATTTGGCGATGACAAGAATTAATACAGATTATAATGAGAGCAACTAAAAAAGTGCAATCATAAAAATGTGTAGAAGTTACTGTTACTGCTCTATTTTACACGGTATGTAAGATAAATTCCAGTCGTAAATTCGGTATCTTATTTGTCCTGTAAGAAAAGGAAAGCTAGAATAATAACTGAAGACAGATTACTAATGAGAACACTTTGGTAATATCTATTTGTTACTCGGCAAAGGAAAATAGGTTTTACTTTGTTTTAGCGTTAGGGAATCCGTATAGTTTTCTGATACACCATTCAGTTCAAAGTAGTATTTTATAGTGGATCTAATAAAATACAAAATTAACTTAGCTGAATTCTTGATGGTGTACCACTTAGAAAAGTGGTATCTCCTGAATAGAGAACCCTAACGGTTCTGGCACGCAGTAAATATATTTGAAGGTCGTGAATCTACAACTTTCTTATGCAGATGAAACAGGAAATGATTATGGATTGAACGAAAGCAATTATAATCTGATGGTAGGTTCAAATTTGAATTAAGTTTTAAGGCGATAAATGATTTAACCGGAATTTACATTACTAGAAAATGGCAAATAATTGTACTACAAAAATAAAAAACAAAACAAAAAAGAACATGGCTTACTTATAATTAAAAAAACAACTTTAATTAATGTTTAAAATCTTTTTAGTGATATTACCTAATTATCGTTTGCTGCTTTGAATGATACTTCACTTTTGTAGGGGAAAAATAGACACCAACTTTTATGATTTTTATGGTAAGCAGACAAATACATATCATTTAATATTGACAATGTCATGTTAACATCAGAGATACTTTGTGTAGTAGAATTGTTAAAGACAATTCGCATAAGTGTAAGTTTTCATGAAACAATATCTATTTTTGTAAAAATGCAAAGAATGTAGTGCAAGGCCAAAAGGGGGGACGGGGTAAGTTGGTCATCATAATCCTTGCACCAAAATACCACATTCTTACTTACCATACTTATTGTAACACTATTTTGGTTGCTGGTAATTAATAATAATGGCTTTTGGATATAATGATAAACTTATAATAAAAAGAGTTAAAGATATAAAGAACGAGATAATTCGTTCCCAGGGAATTGAAAAATTCTAAAATGAATCAGATGGCCAGCTAAGAACAATATTTCTTATAACATTTGTACAACGGGCGAGGTGTTGACAGTTGGTTGATAAAACCGGTAAAAATCCTACATGCTATTTAAGAGGCAAAAAAGTTGTTTAATGAATGTTCTGATGCGTGATAAAATAGGCAAAAAAACCAAGTGTCCCGTACCTGACTCCAGATGGGAATGAAATTTAAAGCTGACTAATTTGTTTTTTATAAAAAAAAATGACATTCTGCTGAATGATTATCGCCATAATGTAAGTTACAAAACCTGAAAAAGTGAACTTGATTCAGCTTGCAGTCCAGAAGGAAGAAAAAAGAAGAAAAAAAGTGCGTTTGAAACGATAGCTGTTTTTTACAGGAAAATTTAAAGAAGGAGGAAGAGCTGCCTGCACACACTGAAGAGCGGCGGGCACAGACGACCCATCAAAGAGGGACGAGGAGCTGTCTATGCCCGCTGCGGAGTATTACTCGGAGATGCTAATAGGAAGGGGAAGAAGCTGTCAGCGGAATAATGCCTACAACCGTGACCCGAGAAAAGGAGGGAACTTCCAAATTGGGAAATAATTATTTTTCAGGACCAAAGGCAGTAAATATGACAGGTGGAGGAAATACTAATTACCCCAACTGCCTCATACTCCAACACAAGTCTTTGGCAGACATCAATAAATATGTGCGAAACGAATTAAAAACAGAGCAGAAGAATTTGAGGGAAGACAAGAAAGACGGGAGATTGCTCAAGACCGCTCCAGCTACCGACTACTAGACAACGCACGTGACTAATTGCCCAAGCATAACGCCGACACCAGCCTTGAGCCAAACTTGCCAATATCTGCTAAACAAACTTCTCTAAATTCACAAGCCAAACCTTATCAGTTTAACCAAGTGTCGTGTCCGATTTGCGGACAATTTAGGCTGACATTTAATTTAGGAATGTTAACAGCTACTAACAAACCACTGTACACAGTACTCAATATAAAAATATTTTTTTATATTTCTTCAAGTTTTTTTTATTACAGCACGTCTTTGTTCTGTTTGGACCAGCCCAATACGAGGTTACTGGCGACGAATCGATCTTGGTCACTAATCACAACGTGGGGTAAGGAAGGTCAGGGTATAAGAGATCCCAACATCGATCAACCGCAGTACTAGACGTTTTGGACGATGAAGGAAAGAATAAAGCTATGCATGGTTCTCGTGAACCATAAGCTGACAAAGAAGGCGTTACAACCTGCAAAAATACCTCAAAGTGTCAATGAAGTCCTAACTAATCCTCACATGTACAATTTGTCTGTGGGAGGAAACAGAATAACAACATTTAAAGATGAAAAGCCCAATGAATATTTACAAAGAAAACTAAACAAAATGATGTTAGTAATAACTTCTTCCTCACAATCATTAATTGCGGAAAAAATATCAGTTAACAGGACGAAATTAATACGGGACTTGGATGAATTAAAAGCCACCATTCGACCAACCATGCACACAAATACACACTCATTCAGACGCGACAAAAATTACGAAAGAACACACTCGGAAAAAGAAAAGTGTTCCACATCCACCAGAGAACTGACAATTATGGTAACCTAACATGGGGAGAGGATAGAGAATTAAACTGAAGAAAGTGGGAACAAAAATAAAATGGGCCAATCAGCATACATCCTCTAGCTAAGTTAAGTTGGTGCAAAAAGATTAAAAACAAAACAAAACAAGCCTAAAGTACCCTATTTTGGGCGGGGTTACCAGTGTTTAATAGATCGTTCTCAATATCCTGATGCCCAAAAATGCCACTCTGTCGGCTCCTTTCACTCGAAAGATACGCGCAAGACTCACCCACCTTTAGGCAAATTCTGATGAAGGGAGTCGTCGTCATTCCGTCCTGATTTTGACATTAAGCTTATGAATAAAGAACAAGATCACTTGGGAAGAGTTAAGCTTCTCGTCTCCATAGAATTCCTTCTGACTTATATAGCACCTAGTAAGCACTAGAACACATTGTGCTCAGCCTTAGCTAATGGTGTTACCACATTGCTACAAACAGAAGTAGACTTAAGTACAAAGAACCATGATGTTTTTAATAAACTTGCACAATGGGTGTAGGACCTTACAGTGGAATAATGTGTGACCCAAGGTCTCCACTGACTTACCGCAACAGACACAATTAGGAGAATTTCCCAAGCCTGCCGAAGAAAGTTTTTTGCCGACTTTTCTTTCGCATCACTAGCCAGGTGAGTGATGCCTCATCGTTAGTGAGGCATTTCAAACCAGGCAGCCAGTGTCACATCGAGCGAACCTCCTTCTTCGTTAACCAGAACTCGCTAATCATTTCGAAGCCCCTCCCCCACTAACACCTAGTATAATGCCTTACCGGACAACGCCTGTTGGAGAGGCTATTCGTCGCCCGAAAGAGGAACCTGAGAGCTAATCAGTATTCACCATTGAAGGAGCGATCGCCTCGGAGTAAACGATGAGCCTCCTTCTCGCACGACTGTACACTTATCAGGGACGGATGTTCTTACTGACGTCATCCTTCCAGAATTCGCCATTCCCGTCCGCTTGCGAACACACTCGCTCTAGGAAAGCAATGCGAAACGTATATTGACGAATCTCAACGCTAGGCATATCCAGACCACCTTCAGAAAGGTGGCGGTAACAGATCTCCCGATATACTTTGGGAGCCTTGCCTTCTCACCAGAAGGATAAGATCCTAACTAACTGAATTAGTATGACATATGAAAGTGGAAGCACGGAGACTCAGTAAAGGAGAATTGGGTAGATATGCGAAACACATACTTCCGCCTTCCCTTTTAAGGAAAGATTCCTCCGGGACCACAGACGAACTCCGCCCTCGACCTCCTCCCGCACCTCCGGCCAATTTATTTCCAGATCGGAAACGAACCAGACACCGAGTATCTTGACCGGTCCGTTCGTCTAGAGGAAAGATCCGGAAAGAGAAACTCTCTTCCACGCGCCTAATCGCAAGTCAACAGATCATTGTGACCGTTTCGTACTCTTTGATTTCTCTGCCGACTTCGTCGATCTCGGTTCTGCTTAATGCAAAAAACCGAAACGTCATTAGCATAGGCGAAGTACCTGACCGAGATGGTAGCACCACGTAAGGAGATTCCACGAATTCGCCATTAACTTGCGAAGGAGAGGGTCCAACACAAGAAGGTAAAGCAAAGGTAAAAGCGGACAATCTTGACGAATGGAGCAGAACAATCCGAAAGGCTCCGTTCATATCTCATTCTTCGTCTATGGTTCTTGGTGAAGACAACACTTCTTCAAAACTTCTGGACAGGCGTTAGTGAATCACAAAGAATTGTACCAAATAACAGAAACCACAGCACTTGTTACTTTGTTCGCCTATTACTCTCTCAATTAATAATAATGAGTACATTGAGATTCGGATATTTGTACCCAGGGTTACTTCGTTGACATTCTGCTCTCTTAATTACAAGGTTACCAAAAAAGTTCTGTCCGTTTTTAAAGGAAAAAAGAAAACACTTCAGAGTATGTTTAACTTATATTTAGTCTTTGAAATAATCGCCATCAGCATCCAGCACCTTCTGCCAACATATCTCCAGCTGTTCAATGTCCTTGCGGTAGAACTCGGGGAGTTTTGACGCAAAGAAGTCCGCGAGGGCTTTGTGCAAGTCTGTTTCATTGGTGAAGGATTTCCCACGAAGATGATTATCCAGGGAGTGGAAGAGGTGTTAATCGGATGGAGCAAGGTCAGGTGAATAAGGTGGATGGCACAATGTCCCCCACCCAAGTTGCTGTATGGCATCCCTGACCACTCGCGCGACATGCGGCCTGGCGTTGTCATGGAAGAAAAGAACACCTTTGCGATTCACCAGTGTTGGCTCCTTCTGACGCAATGCCTGTTGCACACCTTTCAATTGCTGCGAGTATAGGTCTCCAGTGACCGTTTGACCCATTGGTAGAAGTTCATAATGAACCACTTAACGACCTGTCCAACAGATACAAAGCATAATCTTGCGTGGGTGCATAGGCGGTCTTGCGGTGTGAGGGACAGCATCATGAGGAGACAACCAATGTCTGGAACGCTTGGGAATTTCGTACAGAACCCACTTTTCGTCACTGGTAAGCACTTGATTGAATAAGGATGCGGTACGGTGGCGAGAAAGCAGCGATACGCAGGCTGCCACTCGTTGTTTTTTGTGGATCTCCAACAGCGTTTGCGGAAACCACAAACTCAGTTTGTACGTCTTACCTAGGTGGTGCAGGTGAAATCTAATTCAGGATTCAGTCATTCAAGACCTGTGGTCGTCCACTGCGAGGCTCATCATGGAGAGACAAATCTCCCGACTTGAATTTTCGAAACCAACGCCTTACAGTACGTCCATCGACAGCACTATCCCCAAACGCTTGACATATGCGGCGACTTGATGCGGCTGCTGATAAGCCCAATGAAGTCGTAAAGCAAACAGCCCCGAA
Organism: Ascarosepion bandense; assembly: GCA_037127315.1. Taxonomy (NCBI): domain Eukaryota; kingdom Metazoa; phylum Mollusca; class Cephalopoda; order Sepiida; family Sepiidae; genus Ascarosepion; species Ascarosepion bandense. Next base: position 6,188,515 of record JBBBDQ010001014.1, on the reverse strand, counting down.
CGAGATCTCTAGACACTTCCATCCTTCTCACAGCTGTCCGGCTTATAACTCATGGCTGGACACGGTGCGCCTGTTTTTTTTTTTTTTTATAACGTTTGAAAACAATTGCTACACGCATTTTGTTTATATTTCAACTTCATTCAATGACTAATCAAAAAACGGACAGAACTTTTTTGGTTACTTTATAATATTAATGGATACATTGGGATTAGTATGTCTGTAACCAGGGTTAATTTATTGGCATGCTGCTCTCTCAATCATTATTATTATTATTATTATTATTATTATTATTATTATTAATAATAATTATAATAATAATAATAATGATAAAAATAGAACAAAACAACACATTGAAAGAATCCCTGGAAACCCCAGCTTGAGAGATATACAAAAAATTGTCTTATTAAGTACAGCCCACACACTAAGGAGAGCTTTGTCTATGTAACGCTAGAGATGATGGGGAAGATAGAAAAAAACATGAAATGGAGCCATAAAAACACGCCACGAACTGCCTTATATCTTCTCGCAGACTTGGTTGGTAGTGCGACCATAGCAGAAATCGAAATATGATGAAAAATGACATAATAATAATAATTAGTACATTGGGATTCGTATATTTGTACCCAGGGTAACTTCCCTGGTGTTCTAGTCTCTTAATATAAATGGGAACATTGGGAATAGTATATTTGTATCTATTGCTACTTTGTTGGCGTGCTACTTTCTCAGATAATAATAATGTGTACCTTGGGATTCATATATTTGTTAGCTGGTTTACTTTGTTAGTGTTCTGCTCCATCAATTCATAATAATTGGTCCACCGGAATTCATATATTTGTATCCAGTGTTACTTTGTTGGCGTGCTGCTCCCGCAATTTTTAATAATGATAATAATGGATACATTGGGTTACGTATATTTTTCCTTGGGTTATGTTGTTGGTCTGCTGCTTTCTCAAATAATAATAATAATAATAATAATAATAATAATAATAATAATAATAATAATAATAATAATCTATGTAACGCTAGGGATGATAGGGAAGATATAAAAAACATGAAATAAAGCCATAACGATACACCACAACCTGCCTTAGGTCTTCCCGCAGACTTGGTAGGTAATGCGACCATAGCAGAAATTAAGGGATTTACAAAAAATTCTCTTTTATATTTATTTCAGTTTATTCAAATCGCTATATATACTCCTCTATCTATCTATCTATCTATCTATCTATCTATCTATCTATCTATCTATCTATCTATCTGCACATAAATCGATAGTGTTTGTATAACCAAAACAATTCCTTCAATGCGATAAAAAAGAAATATAATAAATGATATAAAAGAACGGTAAAGAGAAACAAATTAAAAAAAAGAAAGAAAAAAAAACAAAACAACGAAGACCCAAAGATAGGCACCTATATAAACAAGCAAACAAAAGGAGTGCTCTATGCTTAGGCTACGAAGACAGACCAGTTACGCTTTCCAGCGTTACGTCTCAGAAAGAGACAAAGTTCCAGCTTAAGTTTCACGTTACCATGATATATATGTAAAATTTGATCTAAAATATCAATTTCACGTCATTAACATAATTGTTTTTGCTGTGGATTCCGGGTGAGGAACTGCACAAAATAATGACCAAGAAAAGTTACAAAAACAGATATGGAGATAGAAAAGTAAGTAGGTTATATTGAACGTAATAATCAAACTTGAAAGCATGTTAGTAAATCCAGGAATACTATTCGTAAAAAATAAATATATACAAGTCTTGAAGTGAGGTCGTTGGAAATAGTATATCCGTGTATATTATTCTAGCTAAGTGGAGTTCAGACACAGTCTGACTTCTGATGCGGTGGTCTCTGGGTAAGTTCGGTATATCTCGGCAACTTACGTATCGGTTCCGGTACTCTCCGATAACTGGCACGGATCTCTACGAATACTCTCTCTCTCTATGGCAGCTCCTGTATCTCACTATGGCGGGAGTATATGTATACTCAAGTCGAGTCCATTATCATATACAAAGGGGAGATCCCACAACAGTTTTAAACAATTTACGCCATCAGAAGAATATTTTTCAATTGGCAAAGATAATACAATCTGTAAATAAAATTAGTTCCCTACAAAAAATATGCTGAAAATTGGATAAAAAAAATTATGAAACTGATTACGGATTTAAATAAGTTATTTTATAATTAAAAAAATATTTAAGATATAACTAACTACAATATATCTGTAAAATGACAATATGAATAAAGACAGAAGGAAAACTAATTTTAGTTGACGCGTTTCGTCCTTACACAGACTTTATTAAGGCAGATGTTATTTATAAACAAAACTAAAAATATTGCTACTTTTTAAACATTTTTAAATTTAATGAGACGCTCATATATATTCATCAGGTTATGTGAAAGCTTTCGGCAAATTATGGCGGATGCTAAGTGACGTAAGTTAATGTATAATAAACAAAAGTGTATAAGTGATGTTGCTGAATTTTTTTAGCAATTAATATTTAAATTATTTAAAAAATATTAAAAAAATATAATACTTAAGTTTATCTTATACTATGGTGGGGGGAATTATATTTACGAGTCGACTCGGCGTAACTTGGTTCATGAAATAAAGTCAGAAATAAAGTAAAATAAACTTCTGTTTATTTTCGTAAAAAAAAAAAAATAAAAGAATTATTTTTTAGACAAAAATGTAGTTGTCCGTAAAGCTGTAAAAAGGAAGAAAGAAATGAACTGGGAATGTGAGAGGGAAAGGAAGGACAATGTGTTGCGAGCGAGATGAGGGAAAGAGAAGGTGAAAGAATGTTCACTGAGACGTGATACTGCCTGTTGTGTGAACTGCTGAATTCTCTCAGTGTGTGTGTTCCAAGATGTCCGTGTGCCCCTCTGTGGCTTGAGCTGGTTGCTCTTCCCTCTGGCGTTGAAAGTTTCTGCTTCCCTTTTTATCTTGATGGTGAAGATCCGGGAGATCAAAAAGTGTGTTTCTTATGTCGAGCCCTGATTGGTCGAAAATTCGTATTTTTGACCACGTGGTGTGCTTTCCACTACGTCCGAGCTTTTGGGTGCGCCGTCCTTGTTTTTGACCCCAAAGGGTATGGTAAGGGGTGAATGCCCGCGCAGTTGTATTTCTTTGAGATACATGTGGTGTGAATTAATTTTGTTGTGTGTGTGTGTGTGTGTGTGTGTTGAGTTTGGAAAATAAAATAAGAAACAGCACAACTAAAATACTCATAACTGATTTAAACACATGGAAACCTACCAAAGTCCGTCTGCAACATACTCGTAGAAAATACAATGACAATAGAATCACCCACATACAAAAAAAGGCAAAAAATAATGAAAGCCTTAATAATAAAACAAAAGGCCAACACTTAATACCATCAACTATGAACACGTCCAGAATGTGCTGATCGTGTTTGATAGTCAGTCAGTCAGTTGAGTGCCATACGTGATACACGCTTGGGCGATCATGTCTCGAAAGAGACATGACTGACTGGGCAGAAGATTATCCCGCAGTAGGTTGCCATTGCTTTCTGCGGTAGACTGGTTGCCGACCAAGGCTATACAACCCAATCTGTCCTGCTATTTAACCCATAACTGGAAGAAAGAGACGGATTAATACCTTTCCCAAGGGTATTTGTGCGTAAGTGAATACGATGGATTCAACTGGAATTCGAACTCGGCTATCCGGTTTCTCGTTCCGAGCCGATATCCACTGTACCACAACGCACATCTCGTGTTTGATAAATAAGCAAAAATTCTTATCACTATAGATAGACATATATAAAAATCTACATGTTCAGTTAAAAAAACATCCTTGGCAATAGCTAATAAAATAACCTAGGTACCTGCACTTATTTTCGAAAACTAACTTTTAAATTGAATTTTTAAAAATAAAAAAAAGTTTTCTTGAAAGTTTTATTTTAGTTTCAATTGAAAGTTAAATGATTAAATTTACTATTTCCAGTAAGCAAAATACTCTGCTTTATTTCAAACAGAAATTATAATGACCGGAATATTTTGAGATTTAAACATTTTTTAAAATTTCTCGGCCATAAAAGTTTATTCTCGGTTTTAAAAATCTTAGAAAAATAAAATATATATCCGTGACACATTAATCTTTTGAAAATTAGCAAATTTAAAGTTAAATTAATCTGATTTACACAAGCATTACTTATTTATAGCATGAAATTTAGAATAAAACTATTTCTTAATCACAGAGTTGAAGTTTCTTATCTTTCCCCTGTAATGTGTTGACAGCTCAACAGATAAGATAAGTATATGGCGATCATAAGTAACGTAAATGTACAGCTTTTTTCCTGTAAGGGGAAGAAACCGTGAAACACATGACATTTTAATGTACGCATAAAAATTACCATACAAAAACAACAACAGCAAAAGTCAAATACACAAACGAAAAAGAAAAATCAAAAATTATTTTAAAAATACGACGATTAGATGATTTGTATTAAACTTTCCAATTTTCGATTAGTAAATATAGTCTTCACTCAATCAACTACCAGCCTAACGTCTACAAGCCTTTGAAACATTTTAAAAATATTTTTAAAAATTTAGAAATTATTATAATTAAAAAAAGTGAAAACAATTCTTTTAAAATTTCATTATTAATCGAAAAACATTTTTCTTCAGACTACAATGTCCTTAATTTATATTATTTCTATCTGCTTCCTGCTTTCCTGCCTGTTGAAAGTCTTCCTCTGTAGTTCCTATATTTAAGAACACTGGAGAACCCTCGGACCCCGCAAATTACCGCCCTATTAGCCTTTTTCCGATCTTTGGCAAAGTGTTCGAAGCTATTATCAACGCCGAGGTGGTTCAGCATCTCACAGCCCACAGGCTCCTCTCGGACAAACAGTATGGTTTCCGCTTCACCAGGTCTACTGCTGATATGCTAACGACCATCACCGAGTATATATACCAGGCTCTCGACAAGAATGGTGAAGCCCGAAACGTTGCCTTGGATATCTCTAAAGCGTTCGACAGAGTCGGAGCTGTGGTATAACTGGACATTTGTTTGACCTCATCCAGTCTTTCCTCTCTAACCGCACATTGAAGGTGGTATTAAAAGGACATGCCTCCCAGAACTACCATACAAACGGACCTCCAATCCGTAGTGGACTGGAGTAAGAAATGGCTCGTAAATTTCAATTCTTCCAAAACGAAGCTGCTATTAATTAACCATCATAGACAATCGCACCTACCTCCCATTAGCATGGAACAGATTTGCCTCCCAGAGAGTAAAACACTAGGCCTCCTTGGCCTCACACTTTCAGCGGACCTCAAGTGGAATGACTATATCGAATCCATTGCAAAATCCGCTGCTATGAAAGTCGGTTCTCTGTGCAGGGCCCGGAAGTTTTTTCCGTCTGAATCTATCCTGCACATATATAAATCTACCACCCACCATTGTATTGAAAACTGCTGACACATCTGGTCAGGTGCCCCTGCTATTCTCCTCGGGGTTCTTGACAAAATACAACGGAGAATCCGTAATGTGATCGATACCGACTTGGCAGACCGCCTGCAGTCACTCTCTCACCGGCGTGACGTGGCTTCCCTGTGCGTCTTCTATAAATAATTTCACGGTTTCTGCTCCGATGAGCTTAGATCACTGGTGCCCCCTAGGTACGAATTTGCACGAGATACTAGATTAGCAAATAGGTTCCATGCTTTCACAGTGAAACCGATAAAATGTAACCGCAATTTCTACTCCAACAGCTTCTTTTCTCGCACCTCCCGCCTGTGGTATTCCCTTTCACATACTTGCTTCCCCGACAGCTACAATCTCCAGGAGTTTAAATGTAAGGTCAATAGACACCTCCTAACACATTAACTCGCACCCATTCTCTCAAACACTTTTCCCATCTATATCCTTACTCGTCTATCACCCTCCTTCTGACATTTCCTATATCTAATCACTCTCTCAGTACCTTCCCATAAGTAACCCCCTGCACAATAGTGGCAGTGGAATGCCTTGCTTGGGGTGAAATGATTAAAAAAAAGCAATTAAAAGTTTATCTAATTAAATGACGTCATAGTTTTATAGCATTTTTTATTTTATTATTCGGAGCAGATTTTTGGCAAAAGAGGTTAAATGGTTTTAAAAAATAATACATGAGTTACATTCCTTAATGAGTTCTGTGTTTAACTAATAAAAACAATTTGGTTACAGAAATACTTATTTGAAATAATGATTTGAAAAATAAGTTCATTTATTTGTGAATATTTCCTGAAAATTTCATTAAAATCTGACAATTATTTGATTTTTGCAAGAATTTCCAAATTAATGTGTTTGTGGAGGGAAAAAAAACTGAGTTATGTAATATTACGTTTTCCTTTGTAAACTCGTAACGATTTGGCTCCTCGCCAACCAAAATAAATTTTTTTCCAAAATTTCGAACGTAATAAAAAGGATTAAAACATCTTAAAAAATTATTTAAAAATACTTTGATCTTTCCTCTAAATAATAACATAAACATTTTGATGAAAAAAAAAATCGTTTTTATTAAGTTTTCGACCTTTTTTCATCATACTATGCTGTTTTTCAGTGATTTAGTTGAGGTACCTAGAATAACTGAAAGCGCTTGAATATATTTGTGCAGTTTTACAAACTACTTTATGTCCGGAAAGAAAATACTTTTACTAGCACAAGAAAAAGTGAATAAAAGCCTAACCACGATACCTTGTCAATCGTTTTTAATGAAACACACACACACACACACACACACACACACACACACACACACACACACACACACACACACACACACACACACACACACATGTATATAAATATATATAATGAATGCTACCATATTCCTTGCTTTCAGTTCATCTTTGGCGTTAAAATGAGTTTTGTTGATCTTTAGCTTAACTGTTTCCCACACATAATGATCAAGGGGGTTGCTGTCCGGGGAGTCAGGGTGGACAAATGTAAGGAGTAATGTGACCAAAGAAATTATCTGATAGCATCACTGGGTTCTCCTGTTAGCGTGACATGGTGCAGAGTCCTGTTGCCAGACACAGGGTCTTCCAGCGGCCACCTTCCTGACCAAGAGCAATAATACCCCCACAATGTAGGCCTCCGTGTTGAGTCTGATGCCCTGTGGGAAGATGAATGGAGGAATAACACCGCCATTACTAGTAATCACTTCAAACACCTTCGTAATCACCACTAGACTCATCCAACCTTTTCTGAATCCTCGGCACTATTCTTGGATTGACACCCAAACAGTCTGAAGTGTTTGTATTGGAGAGTCAGTGTCAATGCCAAACAGTACAGTATACAGTTAAAACATTTCTAGTGGAGCGAATTGCTTCATTGTGCTCTTTTTGTCACAGACTACTATACAGTGTAGTCAAAAAAAAAAAAAAAAAAGAAAAAAAAGAAAAAGACAAAAGAACATGCAACGCGCATGCACGAAATGAAAAAAGACGATAATTTATCCATTGCACCCTTTGTGTATATATATATATATATATATATATATATATATATATATATATATATATATAAATCTATCTAAACATATTTATAAATGGAACTTTGTTTGTGTGTGTGTGTGTGTGTGTGTGTGTGTGTGTGTGTGTGTGTCCGTTACCTATAGACTCCGAAACGGCTCAACCGATTTTCTTGAAAATGTACACAGTTGTACGATAAGCGTCTGCTAGTGTTCTTTGCTAGGTTTTGTGTCGAGGTACCCTCGATAAATATCGAAAATCGAAAATCGAAAAAATCGGGTTATAGAAGGAGTGGTCCGATTTTGATCAAATTTGATACACTCATAGACAAATACATAAAAAACGATATTCAGAAGTTTCAAGGTTGCAGTTCATACAATAGTGCAGAAAATCGATAATATATATATATATATATAAAAGGCAAGATGTTTGTGTGTGTGTCTGTATTTCTTTCAGCCCTTTTATTCTACTTTTTGCTTTGGGTTTGGCTCTAAGTAGGTATAATTGTAGTTCTTAGTCTCAGCCATGATATCATTTACTCAGAGGACTTATTTAGCCTTCAAAATTCAGTTTACGACGAAAAAAACTTATTTGATATCGATACCAGGAAATTTGACTTACATCCATTCATTTTTTTCAGTCTACGGTTTCGCTTTAACTGGAAACAACTGTTGCTTTTTAGTCTTTCGTGTCAACGTCCAAAGAGTCTGAGTTCCAGGATCATGGATTAGTTTTAAAGCTTTCATTACACCCGAGCAACACCGGGCTATAATGCTAGTATATATATATATATATATATATATAAGTTTAGGTCGAATAAAACTCGATGAATTACTTACTTAATTATTTCAAATCGTCCTAGAATTTCTCATCTGTATATCGTCGCTTGAACCGGCTTATAATGCTCCAGTGTGAGCGGCTTGGTGATAGTAGTCGTGGCTCTGTCCTATGGGTAAAAGGAGCTCAGCAGAGTTCCACCACGAAATGTGTGACTGAGCGGCGCTATATCGAGTTTAATTCGTTACCTTTTCGCCACCGTGGTACAGTTGGTATGACGTTCGCTTAATAACGCAACTGTCTGGGTTTTAATTCCTGGTAGTGGATGCGCACTTCTGATGTGTCCCAAATATAGGACGAAACAGCCGTCCAGTGGTTTCTGCCTTCTGTTGAGGTCAAATAAAACTCGACGAATTACTTACTCAATATATATATATATATATATATATATATATATATATATATATATATATGTGTGTGTGTGTGTGTGTGTGTGTGTGTGTGTGTGTGATTTATCTGAACATTATGTTTTGATCGATACTCGTATTTAAGTAGATATTCTGTTTTTAATCAAACAGTATTATATATTTATTTCTACCGGCCTGATTATTTATGATAAATTTTTGTTTCAAAAATGTATGTCATTCAGCAGGATTCGAACCTGCGGCCCCTATCCACACATGTCCGATATATTTTTCTCGTAGTTTTATCATTTATTGACCTGTTTAATGACTTAAATGCTTGATTTCGACTTTAGTATTTCTTGCTGTTCTTCGAGTCTAAGTAAAAATTGAAATTTAAAATGCTTATTTTTAAAGCAACACAATCTTTCTCATCTCTAGTCAGTAGTACATTGTTGCTGTTCAAAAATCTTATATACATATGTGCTTTTTTTGTGGTAAAGGAAATTGTGTATCTTACCGGCGTTTCAGCTCAGGTAAAAACTAGGAATCGAACCCAAGATTAGTGTTTAAAATGCTTCCTAGCCTTTTAACTGCCATTATATTGCTCTATTAAGAAAAATAAGAAGTACCTGTAGTGAATGCAAAATTAAAAGTAACTCTGGATTGCAACATTTGTAAAGTGTGAAGAGAAGAGAGTGTGAAATCTAACTTTGAGCAATAGAAAAAAAGAATTGACCCCGTATTGAAGGAAAAAGACGATAAGGGAGCGATTTACAAAACCGAGAGAAGTTAACAAGTCTGTGTGAAAAAGTTCTTTAATATAAATAGATAGAAAAATAAAGTGGAATCAGTCAGATCGGAGCAGAGATCAGATAAGACACAACCACAATGTAAGGGAAAAATTTTAAGCCGCTGAGTCGAACATGTCTCGACGACATACATCCCACTCTCCTCTTTCTTCTCGTGTGCTATTTTCTTTCATCTCTTTTTGCTGTGGCCTGTTAGGGTCAGGAAAAAAGACACGAAAAGAAGAAGGTAGATTGAACCATTGTACTAGAATAACAGAACATATATACAAAATATGAGTGTTATTAGTCAGCATATAGAAGTGTCCGTTCGAACTGTCAAGTTACACTGCGTCTAAACTGCCACCCCCTAGGAAGTATCGTAGGTTAGTATTTATGAAGGAGGAAGAGTTCATTTCAGTGTAGATAAGGCACCATAACACTTTTTCTTCGCCGTAAACAAAGAAGAAGACAATAACAACAGTAAGACACTTCAACTGACTCCTAAAAATCAACGTCGATAAATTCAATTTTCTTTTATTGCTTTATCTTCCTTTTCACTTTCTCACTGCCCGCTAAAAGGAAGAAAGGAACACAGACTTTACTACTACCCTGTTAATATTTGTCTGCATACACACATTTCGCTACAACTACGAACTCTGGATTAATTTAACCCCGTATTTCACTTTCTCTTTGAAAATTTACACAGTTAATAAGTTTACTTCCTACAAATTCATGTTATTCTCTAAATAAATTTCCATTTAAACATACAAACGAAACACTTATTTTTCTCAACCTTCTGATGATGATATCTTAAATTGTGAGGAGTTCGGTTATGTTTAGCACAAGGCCAATTTAATAAACATGATCCAGCTCCCTATATACTTACATAGTATACTCCTGTCTGTTCATATCTGTTCATTTCAGACGTGGTATACTGGTTAGCAAACTTGTCTTGCCAGAACAATTACGACTGAGTAGTGGGGATGTGCGTTGTGGTACACTGGATATCGGCTTGGAACGAGAAACCGGGGAGCTGAGTTCGAATTCCAGTTGAATTCATTGCATTCACTTACGCGCAAATACCTTTAGGAACGGTATTAATCCGTTTCTTCCTTCCAGTTATGGGTTAAATAGCAGGACAGATTGGGTTCTGTAGCCTTGGTCGGCAACCAGTCTACCGCAGAAAGCAATGGCAAACTACTGCGGGATAATCTTTTGCCCAGTCAGTCATGTCTCTTTCGAGACATGATCGCCCAAGCGTGTATCACGTATGGCACTTAACTGACTGAGTGAGTTGGATCCTAACCAGAGGACCCATAACTTCCGCCTTGTGCCACATCTAAACCACTCTTAGAAAAAAAAATCACAATATCTATCTATCTATCTATCTATCTATCTATCTATCTATCTATCTATCTATCTATCTATTAATTAAATGTCTGTTGTACTCAAAGATAGAAGAAAGGAAAAAGGCATATATATATACGGCTGTGTTCCAAAATAAAACAAGACCCCCTTATCAAACTATAAAAACAAAGGTCAGTCAATTGAAATAAACATTGCTTTTTTCTGATGAGCCGAACACACCGAGTACTTTTTTCGCCTATCATTCAGGAGACAATATGGCGACAAACAGATTGCAGCAAGCAAGTTTGCCGTCAGAAAATGAAGAATCCGATTAAAAAAAAAAAAACTAAAAAAGAACATAAAATACTTGAGCCTTTTCTTTTTTAGCTTTCAGATGAAAAGTCTTCCATAATAGCGGCATGAGCTTGCAGTTTTTTTGTTGCCTTCGCTTCTACGTAAATCTGTCTTCATTTTTTTCTCTTCTCTCTTTCCCTCTTCACCTGTTTCTGAATAAATCTATTTATTCAGACTATTGATGAAGATTTGGATACCACTCTCTCTGTTTAGGTTTGCCGACGTATCTATCTAACAATAGCTGTCCGTCTCCTTCAGACTGTTTTTCCAAGTCTACTAAGTCTGTTCAGTTTTTGTTCTTCCCTCTTTGTCCATATCTGCTGATCAATTTCTCGAGGTTTCTATCTATCTATCTATCTATCTATCTATCTATCTATCTATCTATCTATCTATCCCAGTCTGTTCAATATCTATCTATCTATCTATCTATCTATCTATCTATCTATCTATCTATCTATCTATCTATCTTAATCTGCTTATATCTATCTATCTATCTATCTATCTATCTATCTATCTATCTATCTATCTATCTTAATCTGCTTATATCTATCTATCTATCTATCTATCTATCTATCTATCTATCTATCTATCTATCTATCTATCTAACTTATATCTATCTATCTATCTATCTATCTATCTATCTATCTATCTATCTATCTATCTATCTATCTTAATCTGCTTCTATCTATCTATCTATCTATCTATCTATCTATCTATCTATCTATCTATCTTGCTTACGACCATATCACGTTGAAACACCGGTTCTCGTCGGATCACGGAGGTTAAGCACCGTCGAACCTGAAAATTTGTTTTAAGAGAAAGATTTTAAAAATTCTAATCAAAGGTCAAAATATTTACAATTGAAAGAAAAGAAGAAAAAGAGAGAAAAGGTAAAAAAAAAAAAAAAACCCCAGAAAAAAACAAAAAACAATAAGGAGTTTAGAGCAAATAAAAAAAAAAAAAAAATAAACGACGAAAATTACAAAAATCCACGACATTCTATAGATGCGCGCATCCGCGCATCCACGCACGCGCACTCCGGCAAACAAGCGATTTGCTTATTTATCGAACTTTAATAAGTTCTTTTTTTTTTTAATACAGTACAAAGCTACATGTAGGTGCCACCCGGTGAGAAACGAAATCATTATTCAGTAGTAATTCTCTGCCTCGCTTGTTCGCCCGATATTATGTCACAGCTAGGCGTTCTGTCAACATCTATCCATAAATTTGTATAAATCACAAGACCAAATAAATTCATAAAAAGTGCATCACCAAATTAAATATTTATCTTCCGGTTTTCCAGACATATGCTATCGTTGCTATATATATATATAGACAGTTAGATAAATTTTCTTAGTCTGCTAAAGTCAATTGTTGGACGTACATTGATAGTGGGGAATGAACCATTACCCTACTGCGCTGGCTCAATAAGTATTGATAAAAGCAGATGTGACACGCTTGGGTGATCATGAATCACTGAAGTGTAATGGAATTGACTGGAATTCGAACTCGATGTTTTGATTTCTCATTCAGAACTGTTATCCATTGCATCACCCTCACATCCAAACTCACTGCATCTGGTATTCCTAAGCGGTCATCCATCGAAAAGTAAAGAAATTAATTAAATCGAAGCCATTTTTAATCATTGATCGTGTATCGCCATGCATGGCATCTACATGAGAATTTTGATCGATGAGGCTATTTAAGAACCTAACTCGAGTTTTTACGTTTATGTTTTGTAGCAATTTGCGATATTAACTTTTTAAAAAAAATTTTATAATCATATCGTCCCAAGCAAGTCATTTTACTGCCACTGTTTTGCAAGGGGTTACATAGGAGGAAAGTTATGAGAAAGATTGACAGGTTATAGGGGGTGTCAGGAAGTGGGTAAGAGAAGGATCAGAATACTGATGAGAGTGGAGTGGACGGAGAAAAGAGCATGAGAGAGAGAGGATGCAGGTTAGTGAGATAGGAGATGACTATTGACTTTACATTTGGAGATTGTAGCCGTCGAGGAAGCAAGTAAATGGAAGGGAATTCCACAGGCGGGAAGTGCGAGAAAAGAAGCTGTTAGAGTAGAATTTGCTTTTACATTTTATTGGTTTCACAGTAAAAGGGTGGGACTTAGTTGCTAATCTTGTGGCTCGAGTAAATTCATATATAGAGGGCACCAGTGAGCTAAGTTCATCGGAGCAGAAGCCGTGAAAGCATTTGTAGAAGAGACACAGGGAAGCCACATTACGCGAATGAGAAAGAGACTGTATCTAAGCTGCCAAGTCGGGATCGATTACATTACAGATTCTCCGTTGGATTTTGTCAACGACCCCTAGGTGGATAGCAGAAGCACCCGACCAGGTATGGCAACAGTATTTAATGCATGAGCGGATGGTAGATTTATATATGTGCAGGATTGTTTCAGACGGAAAAACTTTCTGATCCTACACAGATAACCGATATTCTTCGGAACGCATTTAGCTATGGATTCTATATAGTCATTCCACTTGAGGTCTGTTGTGAGAGTTAACCCTATAATTACGTCATGATGCATTGTCTTAATGAAACAAAATATCTTTCGTCGGTTTTTCCTAGGTGTTTTGTGTTCATAGTCTTCCGTAACTGCATCAGCAAATTGGTATTGTACTCTCCGTTGATGGTGTGGCTCTTTTGAAGATAGGCAATAAACTTTTGCATCCAAAAAAACAAAAAAACAAAAAAACTGAGGCCATCTCCTTTTCTACAAATGAAACGATCTTGGCCTCCTTAGGGCAAGTGAAGAGGGAATGTCTCTTTGTCTCTGACTCAAAGTGATTAACTCAAAGTACTCATTCTGGATTACGAAACGTTCAAGTGATATGATCAGCCTCATGCGCTTTTGATTCGATGTCAGAAGATCTGGAAATCACCGAAAGAAGCAATGTTTATTTTAACCGTTTTCATGCTAAGCTCATTTTGAAGAATATTCTTAACTCGCTCACGTGATATACTAATAACATTGTCTGTTTGATTTATAGTCAGTCGTCTGTCATCAATCACCATGTGGTGAACACGATCACTTTTCTCCTTGGTAGTGGCAGTTGCAAGACAGCCAGACTTAGGATCATCTTCAAGACTCTCCCTTACCCTTCTAAATTTAGCTACCAACTTTTGCACTGTTGATAAAGCAGGAACTTCATTTCTATGTCAACACGAATGTCCTTGGAGGGGCTAAACACTTTTTTCAGGCACTTAATAGCACTACGATGCCAAATTTTGTCCATTTTTCAAGAGAAATTGCTAATATTTACATTTGAAGTCTTCTTTTAACAGTCAGATATCAGTTTATCTGGAAAGAAAAAAATCACTCTTTCATAAGACGAGTTGAAATTAATGTGTGCAAAATTTCACATCTATAGCTTTACTTCTTCATAGTCAGCGTATGATCTTTCAGCCCACTCTTGTAGCGAGGATATCTTTTTATGTTATCAATGGCAGTCACATGACTAACACAAAAGACATCTTTTCAGCCCACTCTCGTAGCGAGGATATCTCTTTATATTATCAATGGCAGTCACATGACTAGCAGAAAAGACATCTTTTCAGCCCACTCTCGTAGCGAGGATATCTCTTTATGTTATCAATGGCAGTCACATGACTAGCAGAAAAGACATCTTTTCAGCCCACTCTCGTAGCGAGGATATCTCTTTATGTTATCAATGGTAGTCACATGACTAGCACAAAAGACATCTTTTCAGCCTACCCTCATAGTCATTGCTACTTTATTGTTCCCCACTGAATTAAACTGATAAAATTTCTGATCATATGTTACTTAATAACTACGTTTAAGGCTACGGAGTTACTGATTCATTCTGTTGATAACTCAGATCGATATACACCTGATGAAGGCCGAAGAGCAAAACGGCTGAACCGTTGTGATAACAACAACAAAGATCAAGACAATATTCTGAATATAAATAGTATAAATAATAACTCCTCATTTTATAAATCCAGACAGAAATTCTGTTGGTATTTACCAAGTCTACCATAGTTCATACGATGTGCGTTGTGGTGCAGTGGATATCGACTCGGAACGAGAAATCGGAGTACCGAATTCGAATTCTTGTTGAATTCATTGCATTCACTTACGCACAAATACCCTTGGGAAAGGTATTTATCAGTCTCTTCCCTCTAGTTATGGGTTAAATAATAGGATAGATTCGGTTCTTTATCCTTGGCTGGCAACCAGTCTACCGCAGAAAGCAATGGCAACCTACTGTGGGATAATCTTCCCAGTCAGTTATGTCACTTTCGAGACATGATCACTCAAAGCGTGTATCACGTATGGCACTTAGCTGACCATAGTTTATAGTTTGGCACCAAGCAATAAATTAATTTATAACACGAGTAATGCTCTACGGCAGGTTTCAAAAATCATTGTAGGTACTTAAAAAATGCATTGTTTTTTTAAGACGTAGGTGATCATAGTTATTTATGGTTTCATTTTTTTCTACGAATTGCCATGACTTCATGCCTTTTTTCTCATTTTTGTGGAAGTGTGCCTAATGTCGGGACTGGAATTTGAACTTGGCTCTCTGTTTCCACTTTCCGCCCCGATAATTACTACACTACCCACATACCCAGATATTTGCTTAGATGAACTAAATCTGGTACAAGTCCATATAGCTGGGCCGATGACTAGAATCGAACTCACTCAGTTGTTTGCAAGACAAGCATATCTATCATTGATTATATAGCGACCTCTGTAGATATTTACTAAAGTCAGTCAAATCTGCTTCAAGCTCAGAATATTTGAATATTCAGAATTGATTGAACTCACGCACAACCAATTGGGAGACAAGCTCTTTAACCACAACAGTTGAACTTCAAACATATACTTACAAACATTCACAACTGTTCAATGCTTCGACGATAGAAATCATAATGTTTTAACTTGTAAAATTCAAGCCACGTTTGAGTTCCATATTGTTGTTGAACAAAACACCCCTAAAATTGTTAGAAAGCAACCGTAAAAAGGTGGTAGTCTGAAGAGACTAAATCAGGAAAATGTAGTAGGTGCGCCAAAATCTTTCAACCAAGCTCTTTAATTGCATGTTTGGTCATGTCAGCGACGTGGAAGCGAGCTTTGTCATAATGAATAATCACTCTCTCGCCAGTCAGGTTTTTTCGGCTGAATTATTTTTTGTGGCCTGTTCATTTGTTCAACATATAGTTTCGCATTGACTGTTAGATTGTTTAGAAGTATTCATCTACGTACGAAGAACAAATAGCTAGACCACCTTTGGTAGCTTTGTGACCTTGATTAACAGCAAAGAAAAGATGTCGAACATGCTCATTCTTGTTGACTTCGTATTCCATCTCAAAGGGTGAAATAAATTTCCAATAATGCTACGAAAGATTATTCTTCAAGATTATTCGCAGAACATCAGACAAAAAAACAAAAACGAACGAATATATATAACCAAATAGCAGCTGAATCAAGAAAAAAAAATGAACGAAGAGTAAACACCGACTGAACACAGCCTGTAATCTTAATTTGACCCCATTGTCACACTTGAGCTTAAATGATGACACTGTAAATAATTAATGAACATGAGGCGAAAACATTAATCTGGGAGTCTATTTAAACACGTAATAAATGAATAAATAAAAAGAAAATCTGTTGGTTCAATAATTTGATGCGATCGAAACAATTTTATATCAAAGATAATTTAAACATAGCTGATTATAGATATTTACTTATATAAGTTTACATTGGCATGGAACCAAAGTAACAAGTCATTGCAAGTGTGAATCGAATTTACTACAGTAGCAATAGTCTACAATTCTAGCTTGTTAACCATCACTTAAGGACGAGCGTTCTTTTCAATGTTATGCTAATAATGTCTTAGGGAAAAACGAAACTAAATTTACCATACTTAAAATAATTATTTTTTGACTTTTGGACTTCGTTAAATTACCGTCGGTCAATCAAGGGGTATATACTTTTTTGTCTTTCTTCTAAAGTTCCATCTTCTGTAATAATTATATTTATGATAACAGCAAATTTTGAAGATAAGATAAAAAATGAATGAATAATCACAGTTATGTTTGTGCTAACTGTATTTGAACCCGTTATATGTAAGTAAGGCTTCGGATTTTTTTACATCTGCCCACTGACTTTACTGATACTTTACTTCTCTCATACTTAAAAGTACAGAGGTTGTTGAAGCCCCAAAGCTCCTGGAATTGTTTAACACGGATAAAGACCTGTCTGTCAATTATATATGCTCGTATTCGAAGTGGAATACTACACCTAAGAAGGAAGAAGGCTATAGCTGCAGTCGCGTTCATAAATCGCCTCTAGACTGTCATATGGATGTCATGCATGACACTGAATTCGTTCAGAAATGTTTAAACTGTCAAATTATCTTCTTACATCTGCCGTGTCCCTTCAGGACGTAGGCGATCATGGCCTTTTCCCTATCCCTTGTAGCTCTTAACACCCTTTTTCTTGTTACTCCTTCTAAACCATGTTCAGCCATCCCTTTTATCAAGCCTATCTAGTAGGTAAAGCGTTGTTTTTTCATGTTCCTTTTTCCCTCTATCCGCACTGTTAGTATCAGATTCTCCGAGCCATCTTTCCTCATTACATGTCCCAGAAATGTCAGCTGTCTCTTCCTGATTTTAAGTATCAGTTTCCTCTTCTTTTCCATCCTTTCCAAAACCTCTTCGTTACTCACATGTTCAGTTCATGGTATTTTCAATATCCTTCTGTAGAACCACATTTCGGTAACTTCAAATCTCTCCTTTATCTTTGATGAGATTGTCCAACATTCGCTGCCATATTAAAGAAAAGACAACAGATAACAATCCAATACTCTTTTCTTAGTTTTCTACGAAATTTTCCTGTTTCTCAATACTCTACTCACTTTTTGTAATGCACCCTTGGCCATACCAATACACCTTCAGATCTCAATGTCGCACTTTCCGTCATCTATTAGATTACTTTCCAGGTATTTAAATTTCTGTACTTGCTTGATTTTAGTATCCCCAGCATTTCGGGCTCCTCTTCTTACTGATACAACTACTTTTTCAGATCAATCATTAAAAATAGTTTCGAGCGAATGAACTCTGTACGTCTTTGAGCACAGTCCTTCTCCAAACTTCGTAGACTAGTGCTATAGAATCACTAATGAAAAACTGTACAAAAGAACAAAAACCGTATCACTTGAGTAATTTCAACAACAGCAACAACTAAAATGATTAACATATGAAAATCAAAGAGAAAATAATGATGTAAGATGTTTACTTTCTACACTATTTTGAAGATAGGAAGTAAGCCGCCGTCATTACTAGAAAGATCGATAGCAGGTTGGAGACATGAGAAATCTATTTCCCTGAAAATTATTTTAATAACTGAAAGATTTTATAAATTTCAACCGACAATAACATTCGCTGCTTGGACAATGAATACCGAATGTTTCCATATAAGTAAACGGCTAATATTACCATTAACATCAACATTGTGTATCTTTACTATAAGATTTGTTTTAACTTAAAGAACCGTTAGTACTTAATGAGCGACCTTCGGAAACCGATTTAGAAGGGAAGAAACTATGTTCATGACTAGAATCTCATCAATTTCGTGAAATTGTAGTAGTCTGAGTTTTTTTTTTATCAATCCACTATAGTTATTATATTAGCAATTGCTGTTACGATTTTTGGTTTAACTGCACTGAGCCAAAAGGTATAATTGACATCAATATTTTGCAGACATCTTAAACGATGACATATTGGGAGAAATAGACAACATCCTTTGATATAAAATCGAAACAAATATTGAGAAAACTTTAAAAGGGAGTTCCAGTCAGCAAATCTGATAGTTAATAGAAAAAAGGGAGAAAACAATGTAAGATCTCCTCATCTCTTTATATATATATATATATATATATATATATATATATATATATATATATTGCTCATTCAGTAAAATGAATTGGAGTACTCTAGCTATTGGGCGCGTAATATGATATACGCTAAAAAAGACTGTCTTCTTCTAACCGAACGCCCCGTGGGCCAGGGGTAGAGTCGCCGACTGATGCCAATTCGGTTGGGTTTCGAGCCTGGGTTATGTAGCAATCGGAGTCTAACCATACTGATGAGATGGGCTGAGATGAGATGTGATATAGCGAAACAGATCTGTCTGCGGATGAATATATATATATATATATATATATATATATATATATATATATATATATATATATAATAAAGACAAGAGTAAAACTGTATTTTATATCGCCTACGCGTTTCGTCCTGTGATGGACTTTATCAAGGCAAAAAGACGAAATGAGCTTTATTCTAAATTACATATCTATAAACAAACAGTGTTGGCAACCACAAAGACGCTCACAAATCATTTCAAAAGATTAATAGAATATTTTAGTTTTTAGAATTTCTTCATGTGTAGTGCAAAGTCACGAGATATTAAAATGAAGAACAAACAAAAATACCACACTGTTTGTTTATAGATAGTTTATAGTTTATTGACCATCATATTAGATTTTTTCTTTCAAACGTGACCAATAACAACAACAAACACACGGAAAAAAAAACAATGACATTAATATTTTCTATAAAAGCCAAATGCATAGCAATAATAAACGAGGTGAATCTTCACTTCGAAACACCATCAGAAGATATGCAACTCCCGTTGACTTAACCAAAAAAAAAAAAAAAATCAAAGTAATTATCTATTACACAAAATTTAAAACTGCTAAAAACATCGTCGAAAATAACAATTCACCTGCAAGATCTAAACTCCAGAGAACCAATATTATTCACGAATTTACAAGTCCTTTGAAGAAGTGTGTTCTTGATCAATGCGATTCGTAAATAATTGCATTGGATGCACTACCACATGGTTGACAAGAAGATTAACATTTTACCTCTCAGACCAGACTTCAATTCGATCTCATTTAAACAGATACGGACACCTACTGAAATAAATTCGTAACATACGCCTGTGGAACTCGGTTCCATATTCTTGCTTTCCTGATGGCTACAACCTCCAGGAATTTAAATGCAATGTCAATACTCATCTATTAACCACTTGACTCTAGTTCTTTCACCACCCGTATATCTTTTCTTTTCTCTCCACCATTGCAACTGTCATCACACCTGTATTCCCACCTTTCTCTTGCTCCTTTCTAACTGGTTCATCTTTCTCTTCACTCTCTTCTAATTAATCTTTTTACTCTTATATAGCTCCTTGCACATCAGTGGCATTACCGCCTTGCTCGGGGTGATACGATTAAAAAAACAAACAAACTTGTTGATAACACAAATATCATAGTATCATTCACATGCAAAAAAGAAAAGGTTTAAAATAATAGAAGCATTATTTATAAAAAGAAAAATCCATTACTTAACAATATCAACTTTGAACTCGGCAACAACGTGTTCGGAATATAGAACATGTTAAAGTATGTTAAAAATATGCCCAGAGTCTCATAAGAATAGAAATAATAACAATAAAATGCAAAACTTTTTTTAGTTATAATTTTTTGAAGACTGAAAAATAAGAAGAAATGTGTTTTCTGGCTCAGAATTTTTCAGCACGATGTTTATCTCATATAATTAAACAAAAGTGAGACAGAAAGTTTAACATTGAAAGTTTAACATTATTGTAAATTGAACGTCACTCTATAAAGAATTAAAAAGTTTTGGATTTGTCTGCTGAATGTCTGCTTTATACAGTTAAATACAAAGATGAAACTTTGGTTGAACTAAACTGATGGATCAAAAGTTAGGATCCAACGTAGCATTATACTTTCATTGTAAATCAAACTCCTCATTAAAATCTTAAAAAAAAAAGTTTTGAAATTTTCAGAAACTAATATGTTAAAACATTCTTTGGTGTCCAGTTAATAATAACAAAGCAATTAATGGCTATTGCACTAGCTGTGCTTGAATTATGAGATGATAACCAGATGGGCAAGAAGTTGGTAAAATATATCCCGTTTTAAAACATTGAATACATAAAAGAGTGAATAGATATTCTTAAGGGTGGTAATAAGGGATAAAAGATAGATATATGAGAGAGAGAGAGAGAGAGAGAGAGAGAGAGAGACAGACAGACAGACAGACAGACAGACAGACAGACAGACAGACAGACAGAAAGGTGGTGAGGATAGATGAGGGAATTAAAAGAAAAGGAAAGAAGAAGAAAGAATTGAAAAAAGAAATAAGGGGTTGGAGGAATTAAACCCAGAGGAAGCAAGAATTAGAAAGAATGGAATGAGTATTGAAAGTGGGGAGAGGAAAGAATGAGCGAGAATACAAGGGGGATAAAAAGAAAAGAATGAAGCAAGAATAGAAAAGGGAGAAAGAAAGAATGAGCGAAAATAAAAAGGGGAGCAGTAAAAATAAAACTAGAATTCAAAGGGGAAAAGAAAAGAATGAAAGGAGACTAGAAAGATGGGGAGGAATGAATGAAACGAGAATAGGAAGGGGAGGAGGAAAGAATAAGCGAGACTAGAAATGATAGAGGGAAAGAATGAAACAGACGACAGACGAGAGGACGAAATAATGAAACGAGAGTAGAGTTGAGAGGAGAAAATATTAAAAAGGAAACTAGAAATGGGAGGAGGAAAGAATGGCAAGAAGAAAAATAGAGTTTGGGGAATGGAATGGATAAACGGATATGACAAGAATGGAATGAAAAGGTTAAATAGAGAAGAAAAGAATGAAAAGAGAAAAGGTATTGGTTTACGCAAAAGAAAGAAGTAGACGAAGGTAATATAGCGAAAAGGGAAAAAATAGTTGGAAAAATAGAACGAGACGAATAATGATGTAATTTAAACATTAAACGAAATATAAATACAAAAGAAAAATATTTTTCATTTTTGGAGTCGATGACGTGGTGTTTTTAACCTTCCAGTTTCAAATCACTTAGAATTTCGGAGTATATTTCTTTGAATTAAACCCTGGAATGATGGCGATGTCGTCTGAAACTTCCAGGCTTCAATCACCAGAAAATTCGACCCCAGGTAAATGACAACGTGTTTTTAAACTTTCAGGTATCTTAGTGCAATGGGGAGTTACTGCGCCGGAGTTAGAATATCCAGTAGTTCAACTCACTGATGCTATGCTTCTCTCGAAGTTGAAACACGACTTGTCAAAATATTTACTCGTTTCGTAAGGTGAGAAAAAATGTGCCGTAAAAGTAGTTTAATATGGACCTCAGACGCGCCAGTCAGTCAACCAAGTGCCATACATGATAAACGCTTAGGCGATCCTCTCTCATTCGATCTATGACTGACTAGGCAGAAGATTTTTCCCGCAGTAGTTTGCTACTTCTTTCTGCGGTAGACTGGTTGTCAACCAAGGATATAGGACCTAATTTGTTCTGCTATTTAACCCATAGCTGGATGGAGAAGAGATAGATTAACACCTTTTCCAAGGGAATTCAGTGCTGTAAAGATGTTAACACGAACCTTCAACATCCTCTTTTTATTGCAATGAGGAAGTGTTACCTCGCAGTTGAACTGTTCAAGTTCAAACTCATTTATGCTGTCTCTCGCATGACGATAAATCATGCTTGACACCACCAAAAAGGCAAGTGAAAAATGAAAAAAAACAAAAACATTTCGAGTCATCTTTATAATATCGTATCTAGGCGGATCAAAACTGGTGCTTAAAAAACAAATTATTCTACACGTAAATGACAGTAATATTTAAGTAAATTTGAAATTGCATTGGTTATATTTTTTGCATTAGTAATCTAGTATTTTTATCAATTAATTCTGTTGCTACAAATAAGAAACAATCCTTCCTTTTGAATCATTAAAAGTAGAAATATTCAAAGCAACCTAAATATAAAAGGAATAAAAAGTTATGCTTGTTTATTGGCGTCGAAAAATGCCATTTGCTTCCATAAAAACGGAAGATCTCATTAATAAGTTGTGGTTACTATGCCGCGTGACCAATATATTAAGTCACATTGTTTTTTAACTGATAGAATATAAATATATTTATATCATGAATTATCATAAAAAGAATAGAGATAAGAAAGATCGGAAAGGCAAGCAGAAAACCAGGTGAAAGGAAAAAATAAATATATACATAAAAAGAAAAGGGGGAAGGAATGGAGGCAAACGAAATAAAAAGCAATGTATTAGTAACCTGGTTTCGTTACTTTCTATTGAGATAAACTCTAGTTGTAATAACACGAGTCATGTTTGCTTACTGGTGTCGAGAAATGTTTCTTACTTCCATAAAAACGGAATATCTCATTAATAAATAGTGACTATCAGGTTGCGTGAACGATAAATATACTAAATCACATGGTCTTTTAAATGATAGAATAGAAATAGATTTATATCATGCATTTCTTACATCAAGGAGCAGACTTGAATGATTTGCTATTTTACTTTATTCAGATTTGCGATAATATTTATTTAAAATCTTGAATATATATATATATATATATATAAGAAAGGAAGAAAATGACAAAAGTTCGAGATAAGAAAGACGAAAAAGGCAAAAAGAAAACCACGTGAAAAGAAAAATAAATATATAAACATCGTGAGAGAAGAGAGAAAGAATGAAGATGGAAGAAAGACAGAGAGTTGCTGGCTGAATATAAGATTTAGTTTAGTTTAGTTGTTTGTTTTACCAGCATATGTTGTGGTACAGTGGATATCGGCTCGGAACGGGGAGCCGAGTTCAAATTCCAGCTGAATCCATTGTATTCACTTACGCGCAAATACCCTTGGGAAAGGTATTAATCCGTCTCTTCCTTCCAGTTATGGGTTAAATAGCAGGACAGATTGGGTTCTATAGCCTTGGTCGGCAACCAGTCTACCGCAGAAAGCAATGGCAACTTACTGTGGAATAATCTTCTGCCCAGTCAGTCATGTCTCTTTCGAGACATGATCGCCCAAGCGCGTATCACGTATGGCACTTAACTGACTGACCCTTTTGTGTCATTTAATGCTGAAGAATTTGTTTGGTTTTTGTTTACTGCTTGTTGATCTTTTGTGAGTCTATTGCTGTCGAGATATAAGTAGAGGTGTTGTGATTTGATGTGTGATGGTTAGATGCTATCTTCTTTTGCAACTATATTTTGTTATATAGTTTTGTTACTTTTAGAAATTCTAAAAGGTCATTTGGGTCAGCTTTGTTGAAGATGTCTTTCAGATTGTTTTCTTGATAGTATCTTAATCGCATTTGTTCAAGGTTTATGCAGCTTGTTAGCATATGTTTCACTGTGTAGAGCTCCTGACATGGAATGCAAATTGGTGCCTCCTCACCTTTTAGTAGGTGTGAATGGGTGACAGCGCTGTGGCCTATTTGAAGTCTAGTCATTACTATTTCTTCACTTCTTGATATTTTCTTATTGGAAATTTTAACTTCTGTCCATTCTTTGAGGAATGGTTTAATTTTGTAGAGTTTGTGATTTTTACAGGAAGACAGTGAACAAACAATTGAAAGTCATGTTAGGAGAGAAAGGTATAGAGATTGTGATACATTACAATTCTTTATGGAGAGATAAAGCAAAAGAAAGATAAATAAGGAGGTGCAATAAAAAAAATAATTGTTTTTCACATATGAAACTAGTCCATGATTGAATAAATTTTAGATTAGAATTAAAACGAGGTGTGACGATTGAAATGGATAAGGAAGTAAAAAGAAGATACAGGAAAAGAATAAGGGAAGAGTAGAAGCATACGATAATGGATAAACTTAACTGTCAACGTTTGTAGGATTTTTATGGGTTATAGCGAGTTGCACTGGAGTAAGTAACTCCTTATTTTAAAATACTTATAATTTATTTATTAACTATAATTTTTACAAGAAATAGATATGAGAGTGTTGTGGATCCCGGGAATGGGAACCGCACAAAATAAATGAACAACAACTAGAATTTGAGATAGAAAAATAAGTATATTAACGTAAAGGATACAAACTTGAACGAAGGTTAGTAATCCAGAAATACAGTTAGTAAGAAGTATATAAACAAGTCTCTGAAGTGAAGCCGTAGTATATCTTAGTATGTCCACGTCGGAAGCTGACGAGTGCTGTGTAATAATATCCTGGCTGAGTGGAGCTGAGAGCTACTATAAATTACTGACGCTGTATTCTCCGTGAAATTTCGGTATCTCTCGGTATCGTTCGGTATCGTTCGGTATTTGTCGGTATCTCACGTCTTGCTTCTATGACCGGAGTATATGTATACTCTAGACGAATCTATTATCATGGAAAAAAGGGGAGACCCCACAATAGAGAGGAAAGTGTTTAGCATGAAGTTTTATTTAAAATTCGATATGGACATTAGATTTCATTACTTGCTTCTCGAGCCGCCCAAGAATTGCGTCAACTCATTTCACCAGGAACTCTTGTTGTATGAAAGACATAACTTCTTGTATTCACCTTTCAAGCTCTTCCAAAGTCTTGGTTTGGAATAGTGGACCTGCTTCTTTAATTAACCCTAACGAAAAAAAGTCACATGAACTGGCTAGCCCCTCATACATAACATAGGGGCAAACTTTTCAATCGCTCTGTATAACCTCATTTGAATGATAATTTCCAAAGAAAGTCAATAGATGCAATATATTTAAAAAGAATAATAATCGCGCGATAATAAAGTGAAAGAAGAAAGACAAAAATGAGAAATAAAAAGAAATGAGACAGAAAGGGAGTGCGATACGGAGAAAATGGGAGAAAACGAAAGGGAGGGTGTGTACGCGTGAGAGTGGAGAAAATGGAAAGATTGCAATCTTTGTTGAAGAAAGGACGATCTTTGCAATTGTAAGCAACAGTTGACGCGTTCGATTTAGCGTCCGATGAAATATCGATGAAACTGATTGGGAATTGCCCCA